>CM076577.1:1187913880-1188219888 GCA_034641835.2 Pinus albicaulis
GAAAACTGAAACGTAATTGAAGATCAACTTTAAAATCTACTCAATTTACACTAAGGCAGCATTGAAATCTAACGAAACACATTTATAGGTCTAGGCTAGAGACGTGTTCTGGCGTCTTTAAACCTAGTAGCTGTCGCTCGCCTTTTGGCTTTAGACAGCGCTAGTACGGACTTGTGCTCCCTGTACTGTCGTGTATATAAAGGGAGACCCCTCTAGGTTTCAATCCTTTATCCATAGGAAGCTGAGTCTGCCGCCCTATACCCATGACACACCGAACACAGCATTCGGGGAGATTTCCTACATGTACGGAAAGTCCTTGGTTGATTTCTTTTTCATTATTGAAACCAAGGTGTATATTGCAGTTCACGGATATTTGGTACACCCTTTATTGCCTGAATTTTCTGTGATCATTTGGTCTTTTACGACTCCCTAAACTTGAAGAGTAGTCAGGAACAATCTTTTAATGGCACTTTGTCAACTTTGAAAGATATAAGTCATCTTTATAGTTTCTCGACTCTTAAAATATGAAACGGTAGAATTTCTTACTTTCAATGTGGTAAAATTAGTAGCCCATGATTACCCGTTTAGACATTGCTTGTTGACGTTTGATCGTGTGTCTTAACTCGTTTCATCCCATGTGTGTGTTTTCTCTTTTCTGGTCTTTTGCCACGAGTGGCGGAACCTTTGGTTTCGTCTGCGATAGTCCTTACGGACGATTCTTCGAAGCTTCTCGGTCTTGGGCCGAACCCACTGACAACTGTTGTTTAGAGTTTCACTGACGGAGGACAGGTTCTCATTGGTAGCTTGGAGGACCGGTTAAGGTTCAATTGGCCCTTTTCGGACCCTGTGTCTGAATTGAGATTAGGAGCTGATTTCCTTTCTCTTACATCGGGTTTGCCATTTGTTGCTACTATATTTCCTCCTATTCCTCGCCGTCTTTTGCGTGATTTAACGGCAGGATCAACCATGAGTGATTCTGGTGAGGAAATTCCCATGTCTGGTGAAGACTATCAGCTCTTCCCGCGTAGATTGTTTGAGGGAGACAACTCTGAGTTGGCTACCATGTGACAGATCCTTCTTACCGCTTGGGATCTACAATCTGCATGAAGAATCATTTGTTGCGGCCTCTATGGGGATTTCGTCTTACGCCGAGGCCCATTGCTACTACACCGAGGGTGTCACCAGCGCCGTTACGTGCAATTCCCATCCGACCTTGCTTGTGTGGCCACCTCTTCTTCGTGCCGACATCTGCTACTAGGGCTGGGCCAACTCCTGAAGATGTTTATCTAGCTACTGCTATACCAGAGAATATCTCTCCAGAGGAGTATCGGTTGTCTTTGCAACAGTCGAACGCCGAAGCTGGACCATTTCCCCAAGATCCTTACTGATCTTTCTTTTCGCACTATGCACAGGATGGTACTCCCGTGTATGCTTTCCCAGGTCAGTATGACGAGCACGGGGAGGTTTTGCGTCTTCCCTCTCCTGAGGCTTATTTATATGCTCAAGGTTTACCGTACAACCAGGCTTATAACCCGCAAGGACAGCCTTTCCAAGGCCAACTGGCGGGCCAACCTGGCTATCTGTATGACCCAGGGAGCGTGTCAAGAGCCACACTGCGGGCCCGGCAAGACTGTAGCACAATCCTTGGGGACGTGGCTATAGCCCTTCTGGTCAACCTGCTCAACCTCAGCTGGGGTATCAACCGGGACCGGCCTATGGTCCTGGGGAGCAGATCCAGCCTTCTTTACCAATGCAACCGCAGTATCCTGTTGTTTCTAATGTTGCATACCAGCCAGGACCATCCTATGGTTCTGCTTTAGGTCAAACCGGTTTCCACCAAGCACCTGGTCCTGTTCCACCACCGGGCCAACCGGTTCATCCGGTACACCCCGGTGTCCCGCCTCCGAGCCAGCACCCCCTATCCATACAACTTGGGGCTCATAACCATGGTCAGCACGCGCAGCCGTATGCTTTGTTTGTCGGGTCATTTGATCATTGAACCAACCCTCTCATTCGGGTCGCGCCTTCTTCATTCGAGCGGCCCTCTCATTCGTTCACTGCTCATTGTTCATTCAATCTTCATGACCAAATCTAACGATTTGTGCCCCTCGTATCAAACTTGAGGTCCACTTTTCACAGCCTACTCACCCTCGGGGTGGTTATTATCCTCATAGTCAGTCTCGGCCGAACTATAACCACCCCAGAGGCTCTTAGTATTATCCTCCTCCACCCGGGTTTACCTACGCTCAGCAGCCAAATCCAAACGTTGCTTATACGGGGCCGACGCCTAATCAGGGTCCGTATCCTGGTTATCAAGCCCCACACTATGGTTACCAGCATCCAAATCAGTCTGGTTATACGACCTATGCCCCCTACGGTCAGAATCCTGCGGGACAGAACCCGTGGGGGCAGGGATATTCACAACCATCATGGAGTATGGGTACCGGACCTCATCCTGGGCCTGGCATGGCAGTTAACCCTCCACTGCCGTTCCTAGCTACCTTGGAACTACCGGACGTTTCAAAGTTGACCAATGATCCGATTTTACATAATCCATATTGGCCTCCGGTTCCCACCAAGATACCAGGTGATTGTCCCAAGTTTGAGGGAAAAGCTGGCGAAGACCCCCAGGCGCATGTGATGACGTATCACCTCTGGTGTTCGTCTAACTCTTGGGTTGACGATTCAATCTGATTGCGTCTCTTCCAGCGTACTTTAACAGGAGCTGCTGCTAAGTCGTACATAGAATTACCCCGTGGCATTTTCCAAGATTTCAACTCTTTAGCCATGGCTTTCCTCACGCATTTCCAGTTACCGGTCCGGTATGAGGCCGGGACGCACCTCCTGACTTCTCTGAAGCAGGACAAGGCCACTCACATCTCAGATCACATTCATGAGTGGCGGCGTCGTCGTCGACTGATCAAGTTTCACATACCTGATCAGATTTTGACTCATTGGTTCACCACCTCCTTTGTGAATAAAATCGCTCAGGATATCGCGATGGGAGCGTGTGTGACAGAGGAACAAGCTATCGCGCGTGCCCAGTACCTGGATCTTGTCTATTCGTAGTCTGGCACGCTTTATGACATCTTGACTGATGCTCCACGGCCCGGAACCTCTAAGGCTCCGCCTACCCCTGCGGTGGATGGTGTCATTGGTTCCGTCTCTCAAAATTCGAAGAAGTCTTCGAATGGGAAGCAGAAGGCTAATTCTTCCAACAATACCTCTGCTAATCCTGCCTCATCCGATTCTGGTAAAACCGCAGAGGTGAATGCCATCCAGGCCAATCCTGCGGAAAAATCCTCCAAGGGGAAGAAGAAGGGCAAAGGCAAATCAAAATCTGATGCCCCGAAACCAGAATCTAAAAATCGAACTGAGGATGGCTCCCAGCGTAAACCGAAGTTTCCTTGCCTCATCTGTGAAGGGGACCATTATACTAAGGATTGTCCACGACGATCCGAGGTTATTCAACTTCTTAAGGGCCTTAAAGGGACTCCGGCTGTTTTGAAAGAGCCATTTCCATCTCAGCAGACCCAGATGGTCGAACAGGCATCACCATCTGCACCGTTTGGGTCTCAGGTTTTCATGATGAAGAGTAATGCACCTATCACTATCACTACGCGGTCGAAGGATTACAACGAACCGCGGTAGGCACCCGGGAAGGCAGTTGCGGATGGGCCACCTCCCCCACCTGTCTCTGGTCCGTTGGAAATCGAGAAGCCGACTCTCGAACCCGTTGTGAAGCCGCCCCCCAAGGGTGTTCTTCGGAGATCCTCTTATAATCCAAACGCTCGTGCCGCTCAACATTACAGTATTGTTGAGGATCTGGCACAGGCGCCATGTGCTATGTCTGCACTTGAGGTTCTTCAAAGTTGTCCTTCACAACGGAAGGCTTTACTGTCTACAATCGGTGGCATCGATCCCGCCGACTCGAGCCTCCTCACCTTCGATCTGGAGAATTTCACTCCCCGGCTTCCACATCAAATCGCTTTGGTTATTCAAGTCAGGATTAACGGTCTGAACATTCATAGGGCCGTCGTAGATGAAGGTGCATATACCTGCGTTATGTCCTCCGCTTGCTGGAAGGCCATTGGCTCTCTAGCCTTGTCGTCATCTCCCAATGCCCTTGAGGCATTCGATGGTCGGGAATCTAAACCCCTGGGCGTTCTCGAGAGTCTTGTGATCACATTACAGGGGAAAACTGTCAACGTGGAAGTGGAAGTGGTTGATGCTAAACTCAACTACAATATACTTCTTGGCCGCAGCTGGACCCATGCCATGCTCTGCGTGCCATCTACCGTCTTTCGATTCATTAAGTTCCCTCACGAGGGCAAGATTGTCACGGTGGATCAGTTGTCATTTTTCACCTCCAACTCTGAGAACAACGTGCCATACGTGGATCAAATTCCGAATCCCCCAGACAGTGTAGGACCTGGTCTCTTCAAAGACCCAGTCCTCATGGGTATCTTTCCCACACCACCACCGCATACCGCTCAAGTCAACATGTTGTCCAGGTCTGATGACCCCTGGCTTATTCCTACACTCCGAGCAGTATATGAGTTTGGAGAATCCATGCCTTTAAAGTCCAGGAGATCAGCCTTGTTAGGTCTCTGTAACAAGCAAGATTGGCAAAGTCCGATCACAGAGTTAACATCATTTCAACCAACTTTGGGATTCTAGGATCTAGCCCTCCTGAATCCGGAGAGGGATCTCTCCAATATGTACAAAGATGGATATTGTCTTTGAAGTTTAGGGTGATGGTATTAGGCTAGTTATGAATGCCAAGGGTTTTGTTTGGTTTTCTCAAATGGTTGAACATCGTTGCTGTCTGAGACGGAAAGATCTATATGCAAATAGGTTCAAAGGTGAGAAGTTGCAAGTGAACAAAATAAGCTTCGATTCTAAAGAAAGATGATGGCAAGTTTTCAATCCATTGGGCTATGGAATCATAAGAGAATTTAATTGAAACATCCAGGTTCAAGAGTAATCTATGGGGCAAGTCATCTAGGCCTAAGGATCTCTTTGAAGTATGATTTATGGAATGGGGTGATTACAAAAAGAAAGGGAATTAACAGATGCAGAACAAAGAGCAGCCCAGGATCTGGTAAGTACTTTGAAACTAGCCAGCCTTTGACCAGGCACTTAAGAAAAACATAGAAGCAAACTAGGATCTGGTAAGTACTTCGAAACTATCCAGCCTTTGATACACTTCTGATAGAAAACAAATAAAAACAAAGGGAAACTTGAAGGCAACCTTTGGAGCAGAGACTAGCGGGCAGGGCTCACCTTTCTCCTCATCTTAGTTCTTCTTTACTTAGTTGCTTCCAAGACAATCACCAAGATAACACAGAATGGCCCAAGATCTGATAAGTACTTTGAAACTAGTCAGCTTTTGACACATCCTAAGGGAAACAAACAAATAGTTGAGCAAACAAGAAAGGGACTCAGGGCTAACCTTTGATTTCCTCAATTCATTCCTCACACAACATATATGAAAGTAACATTTAAAAACAACATTCAGCAGTGACGAAAAGATGAGGGAACGCCAACATCTCTGTGCTTAGACTGAATTAAATCATTTCTAAATAACACAATAAGAAGAAAACATTGGGATAAAGATTTTTCAGCCAGAGAAGGTCACTGATATACAACAAACTCTAACACTGTTTAAACTGTTCTTTACAGTGGAAAATGAAACAAATTGAAAACAGGAATGAAATGACAAGTTATAGTGAGAATAACATCACCATCAGCATAGACCAGGATCCCATAAATCAGCTTGTATTGATTGCTTCAAACCGGTTACAATCTTCAAGTCCAATGTTTTAATACACCTCTCTTCACAACCTAACCTATTTGTTACAAGCAGAGCTCCAAGAGCCCATGAAACCACTATTTACAGTCAAGAGTTTTCCACTCAGAGATAGCTACAGCGCTTCAGCAATTACATTGACAACCAACTAACAAAAAACCAACCCCTCACTCATCTTCTATTGAAGTATTTATAGAAGGATGAGGAGGTGAGATCTGATTAAAAGATCTCAAACACAATCAATGCAGAATTAATGTCTTCCTGACCCCGTGAGGTTCGATGAAGAAATTCTACAGGTGTTATATTGCATTAATGTGTTTACACTGATGAAGTAAGCTCGAAGGGAGCTTGTGTTGACCTTTGAGGCTCTGCGTACTGTTAGGGTTACTCTGCAAACATTCTGTCATTAAATCTGGTGCAGTAATAACTCCTTTGGTTGTTCCGAGGCATAATATCTGATCTTGCTCAATAAATTCATCCTCTGATTGAGCTTTATGAGGCAATAGGTGGCACTGTGGTGGTTGAGGAATCAATTTGCCTCAAAGTATGGCGGTGGAGGCAATTGTCTGATGAACACTTTTAGGTTTTGCTTTAATCCGTGTTCTGAGCCGGGGATTAGGCTTTTGATAACCGTCTTAGCCGTAATCCCCACCAATCTACCCATAAAGCTACTGCTCTGGTTCACTCTGTCTTCAATCCGATACTCTTTCTCTACTCTGATACTGACGACATTCTTCAAGCTTTACAGGGATGTGTGGCAACCAAAGCTCATGAAACTTTGTAGATATCATCGTTCTTCTCCGTATGATCGATTCCCTGGATAAATCGGAAGGACTGGAGTCATCACCCTCATCCTTTAGATTTTCATAGAATACGAAGAAAAAACCTTAAAAACCTGCAAAATACAAGAAAAATGACGAAATCCTGCGTTATATGGATAGACTGCATCGGAAGTCGTGCGGGAAAGTGGAGAGATCAGAACCGTTGATCGTATCGCGATCAACGGTGGGGAGCAAATTGAACAGTCAACAGGGAAAAAGGTGGACTGTACAACGGAATCGGGAGAACAAATGAGAGCCGTCAATCCGCGGAGATTGACGGTGGGGATCGGCTCTTGGATGCGCTGGGGAAGATTTAACGGGCGGGCGACTTCGTTAAAGGGTGAGCGGAAACGACGATCAGGGACCGTCGGATGGGAGGGCCCAGATCCGACGGTGGGGATGAATCCCGCTGCGGGGCCATAGGACGAGGTTTAACGCGCGGGCAATAGACATGGCACGGCGGTTTTGGGGTGAGGTGGAGAACACGTGTCGGCCAGCGGGCGGAATCGCTGGCCGACGGGAGAAAACTGTTTAACGCGGAAAGCGGTGCGGGATACTTACCACGGTTTTGAAAGCGAGCGTGGGGGGAAAAAGGGGGGGGTCCACCAGGGTATGGGGTACACTCCGCACCGTTTATCTGTGGGACAGATCGACGGCTGAGTTTTAATATGATATTCTTTGGTGGAAAAATAAAATAAACCCGACTTTGCGTTTTACAAAGGTTTTCAATGTTTTCGGGTAATAAATAAATTTCAAGTGTTAAGCGCCCGTAGGACTTAGCACACGGTTCTGGCGTCGGGGCATATGGAGGAAGAAACGGAAAGGGGCTTAGCCTGAGGGGCTAACACCTAACGCATAGAAACGTATGTTCTTCTATGGTTTTTAACTGATTTTTGCAAAAGGAGAAAGGTTCTGATAGGTCAAAAAGTGAGTTTTTAACCTTTTAGGACATGAGATTAATGGAGGAAAAAGGGGTAATACATGATTTAGTGGGATTTTTTGTGAAGAAAAGGCAATTGGAGGATGAGGGTAAAAATGGGGGGAAAGGGAAGGGAAAAAGGAGGAGGATGCAGCAATACTTGACTTGGATTTTCTTGGGGAATCAGAGGCTGGGGAGAAGGAAAAGTATGAAGAACCACCAGTAGTTTAGGATCTTAACAACAGACTTCAAGTACCAACATTTTTAGGCCTGAATTTTTTTCTTGAAGGCTGCAAAGAAAATTTAGCCACCAGCTAATATAATTTGAAAAACATGGGTGGCTAACAGTGGCTCCACTTGGGGATGGTGCCTTCTTGAAGGCATCAAGAATTCAGACTTGATTTCTCTGGGATGTTGACTGGTGTCTGACCCATCACTTGCTCTTGCTTTATCTTGGACAAAATAATGTCAGTCATGAAAGAGAGATGAATTTCATCAATACAACTTCTACCTACCCCAATCCTACTGATCTAACATTTTTTCTTCATCAGAGTGCACTTGGATTGGCAAACTCTTTACACAACATTTTATTCTTTTGAAAACAGGAAATCTAATCTACTTCTACTCCTTATTTCTCCCTGAACTCAGATTAAACAGTTGAGCTCAGATATTCCTCTACCTATTCTACTGTTTGTTGGGATTAAACAGTCCAACAAACTTTCATTCTCTAAATTCTACAACAGAAATTTAAAAATAGCTAAGTCAAGATTGAGCTGTTTGACTTGCTATGATCTATGGCATAAGAACAAGTTGCACATAGATTATTATTTGCAGAAAATTTTTTAAAGCAAAACAGAAGGCTTAAGATCTGAAAATTTCTCATTACGGCCTTCCCTTATATTCACAGCTCTGTTTTTTCTTTTCAGTGAGCTACCTTTGCTTCTCTTCTGGTTCAAGTTTGGAGTGAATTAGAACCAGGTATTTTCTCTTTGGCTCAGAAATTGGAGTAGTTTTGAGTCAATTCTTCGGAAACTTTGGTTCAGATTTTGAGTTTGTTTGAACCTTCATTTCTACCCTAATCTATCTACTAATAAGCCAAGATTAAACAGTTTGGCAAATCAAATTTGCTACCCTATCAGCAGAAAATTGAAAGCTAATTTAGTCAAGATTAAACAGTTTGACCAATTAGAAGTGTGTTTCAAGGAGTGGAATTTAAGCTTGCACACTTTCAGATTTATTTCTCTTTTTTGGCATGGGGCCTTGCCTTTCTTGTTTTCATTCCTGCCCTCTTTTCATTTTTTCTTTGTTTTTGTATTTTCTAATTTTTCATAACTTTGAATACAAATGATGGATGGAGTATTTACAGTAAAAAAAGGTAAAAAGGCTTCAAACATAGAATAGCTTTAAGAAAGGTAATGTTTAAGCATCCTGCCATTGACATGACCCCCAAAATATTCTACTCCATTCAGCTCTTGTAAGAAGAATGCATTGTTTCCAGCACCTGAATGAATAGAGTAAGGGCCAAGCCATAGATTGTCAAATTTACCATGCTTTCCCTTGTCCTCCCTCTTTGATTCCCACTTTAATACTTTGTCCCCAATCTTGAAATTGCTGGCCTTTGTCCTTCTGTCAAATATCTTCTTGATATTGTCTTGTTTCTGTAATGCTTTATTGTACACTTCCTCCCTGGTTTGTTGAATATGAATGGTCTAATTTAATCTTCTGATTATATCATTTTCTTCAGTCTGCAACTCTTGAATTAACTTCATAACTGGTACACCAAGGCTGTTAGGAAAAATTGCATCTGTACCATATACAAGCTGGAAGGGTGACATACCAATGGATCTCTTCAATGTTAATCTGTCAGCCCATAGTGCATGGATCAGCTTTATGTGCCAAGACTTCTTGTTGTCCTCCAACAGTTTCTTTATTATGTTCACTAAGCTTTTGTTGGAAGATTCTGCAAGTCCATTACCTTGAGGGTAATAGGCTGTGGAGTGCCCCAATGTTATCTGGTATTTGTGACAGAATTCTACCATTCTCATTGATCCAAATGCTGCTGCATTATCTGTAATGATCTTGGTAGGACAGCCAAATCTGGAGAGGATGTTGGTTTCTATGAATTTAATGATAACTGAGTCATTGGCCTGTCTACATGGAATGGCTTCTATCCACTTAGTGAAGTAGTCTGTGGCAGTAAGGATCCACCTATGTTGGGTAGAGGATGGTGGGTGGATTTCTCCTATGAAGTCAAGTCCCCACTGTTGGAAAGGGGCTTCAACAGTAATTGGATGCAGAGGAAGGGGTAGCAATTTTCTCTTGCCCTCGAACAATTGGCATTTATGGCAAGTGGTTGTCAGTTTATGTACATCAGGAAAAAGAGTAGGCCAATAAAAACCAGCCCTCAAAATTTTGTTGGCTGTTGACTTCCAGTACAGATGGCCTCCACACTCTCCTTCATGGAATTCCTGCTTAATCTTTTCTGCATCCAACTCAGGCAAACATTTAAGCAATATACCAATAGCATTTTTCCAATAAAGACATTTTTCAACAATGCAATAGTTTACAGCTTTTAACTTTAGGAATCTTGCCTTTGTTTTGGATAAACCAGGAGGTGTGTTTAAATTGAGCAAAACATAAACAATATCAGTATACCAAGGAGAATTCGCAAAATAATCTTCAACAATGGGAGTTGAGAATTCTTCTTGGTTATCCAAAGCATTAATCATATTAATATCAAGAACTTCACAATTTGATTCAGCCATTAACCTAGCTAGACCCTGGCCTTTGATGAGCTTAGTGGGTTTTATCTCTAAATCATATTCAAGAATAACAGAAATCCACTTACCTCTTTTACCATCTGGATCCTAGGTTAGAATGTCCTTTACAACCGAATTTGGGACAAAGGCAATGATGTGTGAGTGAAGGATGTATACCCTGAAGTCTTTTAAAGCTTTTACCAAAGCAAAAGCCTGTTTTTCCATAATGTTATACCTCAAAGGGGCATCCCTCAATGCCTTGCTAAAGAAAGCAATGGGCTGCTCTTGCCCTTGTGGGTTTTTCTGTAAAAGGACAGCAGCTATAGTATGTTCTGATGCAAATGAGAAGATGTAAAAATCTTTTGAAAAATCAGGACTTATGAGAACCCGTGTTTTGGTTAACGCTTGTTTCACCAGTTCAAAGGATGTCTTTGCTTCTGCGGTCCATTTTACCCCTTGCTCCTTCTTCAACATGTTTGTGATATTTCTAAGGAGCTCAGCCAAGTTGGGGATGAACCTTCTCAAAAAGTTAATCTTCCCTATGAAAGACTGCAACTCTTTGATATTTCGAGGATGGGAGATTTGCAATATGGCCTCAATCCTCATGGGATCTATCTTTATGCCCTGCTCGGAAATGATATGTCCAAGGAGCTTACCTTCTTGGAGGCCAAATAAAGTCTTCTTGGGGTTCAAAGATATCCCAAACCTTCTGCACTTCTCGAGAACTTTCCTCAAATGTTCCAAGTGTTCTTCATCTGTTTTTGAAAATATGGTTACATCATCAAGATAGATAATGATGAAGAAGCCTAATCCTTCCGAGAATGCTATGTCCATGGCTCTCTGAAAGGTTGCTCCAGCATTCATTAAACCAAAAGGAATTTTCACATACATGAAAGTGCCCCATGGTGTAGTAAACGCTGTCTTTAATTGATCATCAGGGTGGACTAGGACTTGATTATACCCTGAATAGCCATCCAGCAAAGAAATTCTTTTAGACCCCACCACCCTTTGCAAAATATGATCCATTTTGGGCAAAGGGTAGTTGTCTTTCAATGAAGCTTTGTTTAAATTCCTGAAGTCTATACAAAGTCTGATTTCTCCAGTCTTTTTCCTAATAGACACCAGATTAGATACCCACTCAGAATATCTAATAGGGACAATAATACCAGCATCGTGCATCTTCATGATTTCCTTCTTAACCAATGGCAACTGGGCAGGGTTGATTCTGCGCAGTTTTTGTTTGAATGGTTTTTGGTTTTCTTTAAGAGGGATTTTGTGCTGTATTATTTCAGTGTCATAGGATTTGAGATCTTCATAACTCCACGCAAAAACATCAGAAAACTCTTTGAACAACTCTAAGTATTTGAGTTTAATGTGAGCTGGCAAGGTTTTAGACAGTTTGATCAATCTCGGTTTTTCCTCACTGCCTATATTACATTCCTCCACTTCAGTTTCCACGGGTTCCAGTTTCGGTTTGTTGGCCACATCATCAAAATCAAACAGTTCTTCTAGAGGGGCCAAACCCTTGGGCAGACTATCATTATTAGAATGCAGAGTTTCCATTTCTTCTATTTCAGGTTTTGGACTTAATTCTGTTTGGTGTGTAGATGTGATAGTCTGAAGGTTTATATCTACCAGCTGCGGAGATGGTTCTTCTTCGCCAAGAAAATTTTCTTCACTGCAGTCTGTATCATAGTCTGGATCTGAACTATGGGGTTCAAACTCATTTCTGAATTGCATGAAGTCTTCTATTTGTTTATCTCCATCAAATACCTGCCAATATTTCTTGTTATCTGGGATAGCTGGTCTGAATTTTATCTGAGAGGCGTCATCATACAGCATTGGGCAGGTTCTAGCAGCAAAGGCTAAATTGTGGGCTGCAATGTTTCTTTTTCTTGGGACAAAAGATAAGGTGTACTCCTAGAATGTTTTTAAAAGATCAATGGCATCATCTCTGTAGGCCCTAAGTCTGGGGTGATTTGCATTGTACTCCCCGTTGACTTGCCTAATGATTAATTTGGAATCCCCATAAACATCGATTCTCTTGGCACCTAATTTTTTCAAAAGATGCAAGCCTAAGAGAAGGGATTCATATTCTGCTATGTTGTTGGAACACTGAAAGTTTAATTTGCATGAGATGCATTCTGTATGACTGTTTTCAGTGTTAGTGATCCAGACACCTGCACCAGCATTTGTTTTGGTGCATGACCCATCAAAATACATAGTCCAAAGAGGCAGATTTTCGGCTTGATGAATGGACTTTGCATCATTTGATTCCTCAAGTTCTTCATTGGGTTGAGGATTGTTTTTCTGACTGTCAAGTTTTAAGTTCAACGGGTTGATGACTTGCAGTTCAAGATCTGTGTTTAATTTGCTAGGACCTTCAGATACAATAGACTGTTTTGGCAATTCAGCGTTGTTTTCCTCCTCTTTTACCCCATCCATAGATTCTATTGAAATAATTTGTTATGTGAGTGTTTCATTATTAAACATGATAAAAGAATCAAGGCTCATGTTTATAGCATAGAGAGGGGAGTTTTAAGGCCTATCCTGACTTGTCACTGTGTACTGCATGTGGGATTCCCTATAAAGCTTCCTAGTTTGGTTAAAAACAGGGATAGTTGCATAGGTCATGTCCATTTGCATGGTCCCCTGTAACTTAGCCCCCCAAGATCGTGATAAAAGCATTCCATACTTTGGGGGGACATCAGCCACAAAAACATCCATGACTAAACATTTAGCTGGAATTTGGGCTAGATTAACACAGAGATCTTTAATCAATCCAAGACACTTAACCCTGCTTGAGTCAAAGGAGTACAGGTCTTTGTATGGTCTGGTAATTTCAAGACCCAGGCTTTCCATTACAGCTTTCGGCATTAAATTATGAGAAGCACCTGAATCATGCATAGCATTATGCAGAATTTTTTCATGAATGTTTAGGCTTACATAAAATGGAGGGACAGGACCTTCCTGGAATTTTCCTTCAATCTTTGGACCAAAAATAAGCTCTGGTTGGTCATCATTAAGATTGAGAGTGTCTTCGTTATCTTCTAAGTTTAAAGCCTTCAAAATTTTGGATCTATATACACGTTGGGCAGCTAACTCAGTCAAAGAAACAGAGATTTTGATCTTTGAGACTTCCTGTTCTAGGCTGAAAAGGTTTTGATTCTTTAAAGCATTGACTTCAGCCCTGTTTACTGCCACTTTATCAGCAATAACAGCTTGCTAATTTGGTTTATCTACAATTGGAACAGTTGTTCTACCAGGAGTACTAATTGAGGTGCTGGTACTACTAATGTTTGCACTCTGTTTTTCGATGTTTTGAGTGTCTTTCTCTTTATCATTACCAAAATCAACAGCCACCGTTTTGTCCTTTTGCTTGATTGTTTTAGACTTGGTTGCAGTGTTGTTTTGAGAAGGTTTGTCAGAGGTTTTATTGTTGGGGGTTTGTTTATTAGATCTACTTCTGAGTTCATATTCCCTTAGAGGCTCTATGACAGTGTTCTCCATATTCTGATAGCTATTCTCATTATCATTTCTTCTGTCATCGTAAGGTGTATAAAGACCTTGTTTGTTATCATAATGAACCTCAAAGTCATCATCATCTACCCCAAATAATTTTATATCATCTTCCTCTGTTATTTGATCTGTTTGTTCAACCTCACTTAAAAAGCTCTGATGAAAGGGAGGAATGACATGTTGATCATCTTCCCTGGGTCTGTTTGGAGGCTGATTTCTTCTAAGATTCTGATTCTGGTTTTGGTTTCTGTTTTGAGGAGCGTTTTGATTTAGACTTGCTTGCGCTCTCTCTAGAATGCTCATTTTCTTCATCATTTCTTCCATCATTCTTTCCATCTTTGAGCTTGAAGTAGAAGGGGTCGATTCCTCTCTAAAAGATACTTTCTTTTCAGCTTTCATCCTTGCTCTCTTCTCCATGAGGTTTACCTCCATAGAAAGAGCACCTCTTTGCATATCTTCAAGGGTTGCAAAGACTCTTTCTCTAAGTGAATAAGTCATATCTGGATCAAACCATTCAGGGAATTTGTTTAAGGTTGATCCCTGAGGAGGTTTCAGTTCAGGGGAAAGTGCATTATACACACTGTTAAATCTGGTACAATAAGCTTGTACACTTTCCCCAGGGTTCCTATGGAGATTGTTGTAGTCGGCAAGGACTTGGAGAGGGTTTTTCATTACTTCCCATTTGTTTAAGAATGTTTGATGGAAGGCTTGGAGATCGTTAATACTGTGGGGGGTTAAACCTTTAAACCATTTTCTCACTTCTCCCCCCAAACTTTGAGCAAACAATCTGATTTTGACAGATTCATTATCAATTTCATTTCTGTCAAAGTATTCATTCATCTTATCCACATGTTGAGATGCTGTTATGGTATTATTAGCATCATATAATGGAATTTTGGACCGATAGTCCTGTGGAAGATTGACTAATGGTACAGGAAGGACTAAGGGAGCATACCATGCTGCCATGATATGTGGTGGGGGTGTATTTACAAGAGGAGGTGTGGGTTGAAGTGGAGTGGTTTGGAAAGTGGATGAAAGATGAACAGAAGTGGATGGAACAGCAGTAGATCTCTGAGCTGATCTCGGATGAGAGACACCTAGATTATGTAAGAAATGTAAATCAGGAGGTGTTGATTCTCTATTCCCAAGAGTCTCACTGGTTTCGGGAGATGAAAGTGTAGGCTCAGAATCTAACTGATCTAAATCACCAAATGACCTAGTTCTGAATGGGTTTAATAAGCCAATTTGTGATTCATGAAGAGCTGAAAGATTCTCAGGAACTGAGTTAGCTCTTAGGGGTGGTCTGAAAATGGTTGAAGACTGTATCCTAGGAGACTTCCTAAGAATTATTTCTGGGTTATCAACTATTTCAGGAGGATCTGGGTCAGGATGGGCTCTATTGTGAATCTTTTTAGGAGCCACAATGTTTATGTGATTAGTCCCAATCTAAACAGGAAAAGCTCAACCAGATATGACAATCTTTAGACGGTTAACCAACCTGTTTTCTCAATTCGAATCCTACAGCCTTCTAACTGAGTTTGAATGATTTTATAATGATAAGGGTTCTTTCCAGTGGAGTCTTAAGGTCTGTTCAGGATGGTGGAGTCGCCAGGTGGAAGGTTCAGAGTGTTTTCAAAAGAGTACATTGTCCACCACAGTGTTTGTGAAACATTTCTTCTCAAGGGTATCTCAAAACACAACAAACTCTAACCAGAGGTTGACTGGGAGGGCATTCACCAGATATGTCACCCCCAAAAGAGGATGAGATCCAGAGGCTACCTGGCCCTTTCCAGACTCTGTCTAAGAGTATAGGGTAAAAAACATGAAAGACGTATACAAGATATCAAAACTAGTGTTTTACTACCAATCTGAAATGTTTTTGGTATTTTCTAAATTGTTTATATTTGTGGTTTAAAAGAATGTCCTAACTTTGCCCCAAAACTTAGCTACGGTTATGAAACAAAGACAGTCTATTCTTATGGCTAAGCTAGCTGATTTTCCAAGGTTAGATAAAAACTTAAAAGAATCCTAGGATTGACCTAGTTTGTCACCGATTCAATTGATCTTCATCCTAATTACCATTTTCTTGGCAGTGCTTAAAAAGGCTGCTTATGACTCTCAAGGTGTTAGAAGTTTCTGGGTTTGCAACGCAAGCTTTTATGAATAGATTTGAAATAGATTTCAATGTAAAAGACTCTAAGTTGTCCCCAGTGGAGTCGCCAGAAATGTTAGGTCTCTGTAACAAGCAAGATTGGCAAAGTCCGATCACAGAGTTAACATCATTTCAACCAACTTTGGGATTCTAGGATCTAGCCCTCCTGAATCCGGAGAGGGATCTCTCCAATATGTACAAAGATGGATATTGTCTTTGAAGTTTGGGTAATGGTATTAGGCTAGTTATGAAGACCAAGGGTTTTGTTTGGTTTTCTCAGATGGTTGAACATAGTTGCTGTCTGAGACGGAAAGATCTATATGCAAATAGGTTCAAAGGTGAGAAGTTTCAAGTGAACAGAATAAGCTTTGATTCTAAAGAAAGATGATGGCAAGTTTTCAATCCATTGGGCTATGGAATCATAAGAGAATTTAATTGAAACATCCAGGTTCAAGAGTAATCTATGGGGCAAGTCATCTAGGCCTAAGGATCTCTTTGAAGTATGATTTATGGAATGGGGTGATTACAAAAAGAAAGGGAATTAACAGATGCAGAACAAAGAGCAGCCCAGGATCTGGTAAGTACTTTGAAACTAGCCAGCCTTTGACCAGGCACTTAAGAAAAACATAGAAGCAAACTAGGATCTGGTAAGTACTTTGAAACTATCCAGCCTTTGATACACTTCTAATAAAACACAGATTTAAAACAAAGGGAAACTTGAAGGCAACCTTTGGAGCAGAAACTAGCGGGCAGGGCTCACCTTTATCCTCATCTTAGTTCTTCTTTACTTAGTTACTTCCAAGACAATCACCGAGATAACACAGAATGGCCCAAGATCTGATAAGTACTTTGAAACTAGTCAGCTTTTGACACATCCTAAGGGAAACAGACAAATAGTTGAGCAAACAAGAAAGGGACTCAGGGCTAACCTTTGATTTCCTCAATTCATTCCTCACACAACATATATGAAAGTAACATTCAAAAATAACATTCAGCAGTGACGAAAAGATGAGGGAACGCCAGCATCTTTGTGCTTAGACTGAATTAAATCATTTCTAAATAACACAATAAGAAGAAAACATTGGGATAAAGATTTTTCAGCCAGAGAAGGTCACTGGTATGCAGCAAACTCTAACACTGTTTAAACTGTTCTTTATAGTGGAAAATGAAACAAATTGAAAACAGAAATAAAATGACAAGTTACGGTGAGAATAACATCACCATCAGCATAGACCAGGATCCCATAAATCAGCTTGTATTGATTGCTTCAAACCGGTTACAATCTTCAAATCCAATGTTTTAATTCACCTCTCTTCACAACCTAACCTATCTGTTACAAGCAGAGCTCCAAGGGCCCATGAAACCACTATTTACAGTCAAGAGTTTTCTACTCAGAAATAGCTACAGCGCTTCAGTGATTACATTGACGACCGACTAATCCAACCCCTCACTCATCTTCTTCTAGAGTATTTATAGAAGGATGAGGAGGTGAGATCTAATAAAAAGATCTCAAATACAATTAATGCAGAATTAATGTCTTCCTGACCCCGTGAGGCTCGATGAAGAAATTCTACAGGTGTTACATTGCATTAATGTGTTTACACTGATGAAGTAAGCTCGAAGGGAGCTTGTGTTGACCTTTGAGGCTCTGCGTACTGTTAGGGTTACTCTGCAAACATTCTGTCATTAAATTTGGTGCAGTAATAACTCCTTTGGTTGTTCCGAGGCATAATATCTGATCTTGCTCAATAAATTCATCCTCTGATTGAGCTTTCTGAGGCAATAGGTGGCACTGTGGTGGTTGAGGAATCAATTTGCCTCAAATTATGGTGGTGGAGGCAATTGTCTGATGAACACTTTTATGTTTTGCTTTAATCCGTGTTCTGAGAAGGGGATTAGGCTTTTGATAACCGTCTTAGCCGTAATCCCCGCCAATCTACCCATAAAACTACTGCTCTGGTTCACTCTGTCTTCAATCCAATACTCTTTCTCTGCTCTGATACTGACGGCATTCTTCAAGCTTTACAGGGATGTGCGGCAACCAAAGCTCATGAAACTTTGTAGATATCATTGTTCTTCTCCGTATGATCGATTCCCTGGATAAATCAGAAGGACTGGAGTCGTCACCCTCATCCTTTAAATTTTCATAAAATACGAAGAAAAACCTTAACAATCTGCAAAATACGAGAAAAACGAGGAAATCCTGCGTTATATGGATAGATTGCATCGGAAGTCATGCGGGAAAGTGGAGAGATCGGAACCGTTGATCGTATCGTGATCAACGGTTAGGAGAAAAATGAACAGTCAACGGGGAAAAAGGTGGACTGTACAACGGAATCGGGAGAACAAATGAGGGTCGTCGATCCGCGGAGATCGACGGTGGGGATCGGCTCTTGAATGCGCCGGGGAAGATTTAACGGGCGGGCGAGTTCGTTAAAGGGTGAGCGGAAAAGGCGATCAGGGACCGTCGGATGGGAGGGCCCAGATCCGACGGTGGGGATGAATCCCGCTGCAGGGCCATAGGACGAGGTTTAACGCGCGGGCAATAGACATGGCACGGCGGTTTTGGGGTGAGGTGGAGAACACGTGTCGGCCAGCGGGCGGAATCGCTGGCCGACGGGAGAAAACCATTTAATGCGGAAAGCGGTGCGGGATACTTACCACGGTTTTGAAAGCGAGCGTGGGGGGAAAAAGGGGGGGGGGGGGGGTCCACCAGGGTGTGGGGTACACTCCGCACCGTTGATCTGTGGGACAGATCGACGGCTGAGTTTTAATATGATTTTCTTTGGTGGTAAAATAAAATAAACCCGACTTTGCGTTTTACAAAGGTTTTCAATGTTTTCGGGTAATAAATAAATTTCAAGTGTTAAGCGCCCGTAGGACTTAGCACACGGTTCTGGCGTCGGGGCATATGGAGGAAGAAACGGAAAGGGGCTTAGCCTGAGGGGCTAACACCTAACGCATAGAAACGTATGTTTTTCTATGGTTTTTAACTGATTTTTGCAAAAGGAGAAAGGTTCCGATAGGTCAAAAAGTGAGTTTTTAACCTTTTAGGACATGAGATTAATGGAGGAAAAAGGGGTAATACATGATTTAGTGGGATTTTTTGTGAAGAAAAGGCAATTGGAGGATGAGGGTAAAATGAGGGGAAAGGGAAGGGAAAAAGGAGGAGGATGCAGCAATACTTGACTTGGATTTTCTCGGGGAATCAGAGGCTGGGGAGAAGGAAAAGTATGAAGAACCAACCAGTATTTTAGGACCTTACCGACAGACTTCAAGTACTAACAACTTTAGGCCTGAATTTGTTTCTTGAAGGCTGCAAAGAAAATTTAGCCACCAGATGATATAACTGAAAAAAAATATAGGTGGCTAACACAGCTACTGTGAGATTGTTGCTGCATCGGATCCTCCACCTCCTCAACATGCTCCGATGAGCATGGCTCTCGACGTCTACTCACAAACCCCCTGGCCTGGTCAGGCTGATTCACCTGATCCTCTCAGAGAGAATTTTCCTTCAGATGAGGCTATCATTGAAACTTTGTCTCTTGAGGAGCTGCCCTGGGGCGATGGACATCATCGCTCCTCGTTCATGCCCAGCTTGGGGGCAATGACTGATTGTCTGGAGCGTTATGCTACTCAGGTTCCTTCCCCTCCTCTTCAAACACCGATCTTAATGCACGAGGTCTTTTCGGAGGGTAATCTGAGTAACATTACTCAAACTATTCCAATCAACATCTCCGTTAAACCGGGGATTGTTGAGAATATTCATGTGGGTGTGACTTGTTCTCCAGATGAGATTCAAGTCTATACTGAGCTTTTCAAAGAATTCAGAGACGTTTTCGCATGGTCTTACGAGGAAATGCTGGGTATTGATCCTAGTATTATTGTACACGAGATTCCAACCTACCCAGGTGCGAAACCCGTGCGCCAACGCTTACGTCCCATGCATCCTCGGAAAGCCGCCGCCATCAAGGCAGAAGTTGAAAAACTTCTGAACGCAGGTTTTATTTATCCTATCCCCCTTACAGAATGGGTGTCCAACATTGTCCCTGTCGATAAAAAGTAGAGAACAATTCGAGTCTGTGTGGATTATCGCGACATCACTTGCGCCTGTCCAAAGGACAATTATCCCACTCCGTTTATCGACTAGATCATCGACGAATGTGCCCGGAGTGAGATCTATTCCTTAATGGATGGTTTCTCAGGTTATAACCAAATCAATATTTCACCTGAGGATTAACATAAGACCACATTCATCTGTCCGTGGGGCACTTTCGCGTACAAAAAACTCCCGTTCAGCTTAAAGAACGCTGGAGCTACGTTTTAGCGTGCGATGTCCTACGCCTTTCATGACATTCGCCATATCGTTCAACCTTATCTGGACAACTTGCCAGCCCATTCGGGTAAGCGAGAGGACCATCCGGAGCATCTCCGCCAGATCTTTCTTCATTGAAGACGCTACAATATCAGGCTCAATCCTCATAAGTGTGTCTTATGCGTTGATTTTGGCCGTCTTTTAGGCTTTATAGTCTCGAAAGACGGAATTCGCCTTGACCCTCTGAAGGTCGAGGCCATCGTAAATCTCCCATCACCCTCCTCCCTGTATCAGTTACAGAGTCTGCAAGGGAAAGCGAATTTTCTCAGACGCTTTATCCTGAATCATGTCGAGGTGGCCAAAGGATTCACCCGTTTGTTAAAGCAGAATGTTCCCTTTCACTGGGACGAAATTGCTCAGGAATCCTTTGAGAAGCTGAAGACATTGCTAGTCAATGCTCCGTTGCTTCGTCCTCAGGACTACCACCGCGACTTCACTTTGTATCTAGCCGCCGCATTTAGCACCATTGCCATGGTCTTGGTGCAGGATGACGATGACGGTGATGAACATGTCGTTTATTACCTGTCACGAAACCTTCTCGACCCGGAAACGCGTTATGCACATGTCGAGAAGTTGGCATTAGCAGCAGTACACGCCGTACAACGCTTTCGCCATTACATCCTTTTGCGCACGATAACAGTGGTTTCAGACTGCAACCCTATGACGTATATTCTTTCTAGACAATTACTAGGGGGCAAGTACTCCAAATGGATCATGATCCTGCAGGAGTTTGACTTGGAATTCACCACTGCCAAGTCAACTAAATCACTGGTCTTCGCGGATTTGATATGTTCTCTCCCTACAGACTCTCTTCCTGAACACTCTGAAGATCATATACTGGACGAAACGCTGTTTCTTATCGATACTCGTGATCCTTGGTATGGTGACATCATAGTGTATCTTCAGACCGCGACATTTCGGTCTGAGTTGGATAAAGCTGCACGCCGTCGAATTCGGCACCAGTCCCAACCCTACCGCATAGTAGGAGATACCTTATATCGTATTGGAGTAGATTCGGTGCTCCGACGATGCCTTACCTTGGAAGAGGCCGAAAAGGTTCTGAATGACTGCCACAGTGGCGCCTGTGGCGGACATATGTCCGGGTATGCTACTGCCCAGAAGATTCTGCGTGCAGGTTATTTCTGGCCTTCCATATTCAAGGATTGTATCACTGCAGTCCGTAAATGCCATCCGTGCCAGATTTTTCAGCGCAAGATGCGCGCGCCGCCGTTGCCATTGCATCCCGTTATTACCGTCGGCCCGTTTGCGAAATGGGGCGTGGATTTTATGACGTGTAACCCTCACTCGGCCGGGGGGCATGCGTATATCATTGTCATCGTCGACTACTTCACTAAGTGGGCCGAGGCGATGCCTACACTAGCTGCTGACGGGAAAACGGCTGCTCAATTCATATTCAACCACGTTATCGCACGGTTCGGGGTTCCTCAAGCCATCGTCACTGATCACGGTACTCATTTCCGCGATTACATGATGGCGGAGCTGACTTCAACGTTGGGCTTGCGTCACGACAGCTCAACACCATACTACCCCCAAGCGAATGGTCAGGTTGAAGCTGTGAACAAGGTTTTGGTCACCATGCTTCAGCGAACAGTTGGAATTCATAAATCCAGTTGGCATCTCCAACTGTTCTCAGCTCTCTGGGCATACTGAACATCTGCTAAGAGTGCAACCGGATTCACACCATTCCAATTGGTGTACGGTCTGGAAGCTACTCTGCCAATTGAATGCGAGATTCCTTCGCTAAAATTAGCTGTGGAGCTCTTATCGGACACTTCTGCTGAGGAAGAATGTCTTCTGTATCTCGAACGGTTGGATGAAACGCGTCGTCTAGCTGCTTTGATCATCGAAGCACAAAAGAAGAAGGTCAAAACTCATTTTGATCAATCTGTTTCTCCGCGTTCTTTTATCGAAGGAGACCTCGTCCTCCTGTACGATCAGGCACATGATAAGCTTGGAGCCAGTAAACTCCAGCCTATGTGGCACAGGCCCTATATAGTAAAGCGTGTTTTGAAAAATGGGGCCTACGAGCTTATAGATTATGAAAGAGTTCCGCTGGCGCAGCCCAAAAATGGGTTGTACCTTAAAAAGTACTATGCCTGAAATCATTTCTTGGTGTGGTGTGTGTACATAGGTGTGTGATTGTCATTTGTGTGCATGTATAGTGTGGTGTGCTTTGTAAACATCTTTCTGCTGATCGGGTCTTCCTGGTTGTGCAGATGTCTATTCATCCATTTGTTGGTTTCGCGGATGGTGCCTCCCGCAGTACCAGGAATCTGTCTTCCGCAGCCTAGGTAATCTACGATCCTGCTGGTGAGTTGATTGACCTGCAAGGTGTGTGTCTAGGACGTACCACAAACAACATCGCGGAATATAGTGCCGTATTGGAATTATTAACCGAGGCAGTAAACCTTGGTATCCGTGAATTTCTCGTGTACCTAGATTCACAGCTTGTAGTGTTACAACTGAACGGACACTATTCGGTAAGGAACCCGTCCATTTTACGTCTGTATTTGCATATTCGATTACTGGAAAGGAATTTTGACTACATTACATATCATCATATACCCAGGCATTTGAATACATTAACAGATGCAGTAGCAAATTTGGTATTAGACAGACATTTGCGTAACTTATAAATCATCATCACATGTAAAGAAAGATTCATCCAGAAATAGATATGCATATATATATATAGATATCGAAATGTTTACATAAGAGTGTGTCACATAAAACTCAAAAAATATATACATAATCGTCTTAGTACATCCGGAGACGGTATGTCTCTCAAAAAATAGGTGTGGTATAAATCCTAAAGACTAATCCGCATGGTGCTCATGATAGCATGTGACTGCACACACTAAGCGCCTCAGGATTCGGTGGATCCGACTCGGAACTCCCACCGTGTGGCGCTGGTATGCCATCGGTACGTCTGATAGTCGGGCATACTCTGGGATCCCGTGGGCTATGCCCTCGAGATTCTGGATCAGTTCTTCTCCTCCGGTGCCCTCTCCCTGGACCTCAGGGGCGAGTTGTGTCCTCTGGGAGATTGGAGACATCCCAGCTGGTCTCTCAGGTCCCACATCTGCATGCATAGATGATCGTGTTAGGACGAATGTGTATTAACAAAAAAAAGCATAAAACATAAAATCAAAAATATGAGGTCTTACCCAACTCCTCGTCCCAGTCGTCTCCTTCTGGCAATGGGAGATCTGGGTCCCCGAAAAAGTCAGTTCCTGCATAGGGCCAGTCTTCCACGATGATCAGCTGGTGCCGTAACCACCTAAAGAACTCTGGCCTCCAGGACATCTGTTGGCCACCTCCAGATCTAGGCATCAATGCTGCCCAGTGAGCCATTCTTGGCTCTCGTGGTATCGGATCTGCCACTGCGGCCCCTTGGCCCTGGAAGATTGGTAAGCGTTCCAGAATGAACGATACCAAGATGGAACCATAACCGAACTGTTTCAGTTTTCCCTATTTGCATTTCGTGAGCTGTCTTTTCATGTTGATTGTTACTGCTGCTGCCCAGTTAAACAGTAAGGGACCCATGCATTCTGAGGCCAACAGGAGTTGGGCCTTGTGGTCTTTGCGGTGCTCCTCGCGAATTCTTACAATGTCGCTGTTGATGGTATGCAATAATCCTCAACGCGTGACCGTGATAGTGTGGATATCCACCTTCTTGCTTCCTGATCCTGTTTGTGCCCCTTGGCACACTCGTGCCATCACTTCTTCCATATTTTCCCCAGATGGTCTGCTTCCAGTCAATACGGGGATTGGACCTCTACGGGACAATCCAGTGATAAAATAAACATCGGAAACCTCCAGCTCTAATACCTGGTCTCGTAACCTGAATACCTGTTCATGTTCATCCCAGATACTGATTAAATACTAGAGGAGCTTGGGCTGAGCTCGTAAACTCGGTGTGAGGAAGAACTTTTTCAATCCACAGTTTCTAAGTGCATTCATACAAGCTTGGCTTTGCATGGCTTGTTCATCCTCTTCTCCGTGCTCTCGTTCTTTCCATTCAATTGCCATTTTGAGTGATTACCTGCATTCATATGGTCAAAAACCCTTAGTTAGATCTTTGATGAGCTTCAAATTCCATGCAATTTGGTCTAAATGTCGAAATTTTGGGCGGATATTTAGGTTCAGCCGCTGGCGCGGCTGTTTTGTGAACAGTCGCGCCACGTGGCGCGGGCCCTTTATAGAAAAGCGCTCATTGGCGCGGGTCCGTGCCCGATACCCGCGCCAATGGGCGCAGCCCTAAAATTTTAAAAGTGGCCACACAGAACTGATTTTCAAGGGAAAATTATCAAAAAATGAATGAAAATGTAGAGCAAAGGAGTGCCTCTTACCTGTGACAGACGAGAAGCTGAATGGTCAACCGGATTTGTCGCAATCACCGTCAGAATTTTTTGCTCCAAATGGACCACTGTTGCTCTTTACCAAGGTAAATAGTAAAAGTAATTTTATTTTTACCAATTTGACATATTTATAACTTTTTCGACGTTAAATGAGTTTTAAAAGTTATTTTTATCAAATATTTGCATATGTTATGTTGAAAATGGATTTTACGCTTGCTTGGTATGTGCAGCAGCAGGTTTTTGCGACTTAAACGATGGAAACGAGTTGTATTTTATACTTTTTCGGACTCGGTAAATACACGAAAAAGTCACCTTGGAGTCATCTTTCAGCTCTTTTCTGACTCTCTAAATATGAAAAGATTGCCGAGGCCCTTGTCGTTTCGATCTCGTTAAAATGGACACGAATCGACATCCACCCAGTATAAGTTTAACCCTTTTTCGGGCTGGGATGGATTGATTACGGAAAAGGAATACCCTAGCCTATCGCGACTAGGAGGTTTTCCCGGATATTGTTTTCTACCTTTTCGGATCTGGGAAACTATTTACGAAAAGGGACCTGTGGAGTTTTCTTTTCCGCTGTCTTTTCAAACTCTCTAAACATGAAAAGACGCCGAGTTCTTCCTTTGTCAGACTCGTTAAACCCTGATGACATTGGATTTCGTCGAAATGACGTTCTCTGAGTTTCTCCTTCCTAGGACTCGTTAAATGCACTAGGATGGATTCGCCCGAAGGGAGGACTTATATCACAAGCATATGCTATCCCCTTCAAGCTTGTTATCAAAAATAATTGGGGTACTCGCCAGAAATGGTGGGGGAAAAATGGAACCATCGTCGTTGTCATCGGCAGTATGTCGCTCTTGAACATGGCACTTGTCTGCATCCGTGTCGGGTCGGGGACATCTCATCTCGTTGCTTCACTTTGCCTCCATGGGTTTGGGTAATCTTTTTGACCTCTCATCTGTTCACTGCCTCGTCACCATGACCTCTGATCCGTTGATGTCAAATACTGCCAAGTCCACTGTCGTGCCGTTCATGTGTTCAAGAGAAGTTGGCCTCTACAAATATCAACCTTCCTCTGTTTCTCATACGATCCTGATTCACAACAAAACATCATGTTCCTCTGTCTCGTGTCGATGATGTGGGAATCATTATGGCCCACCTTCGATCGAGGTCACTTCCTGTCGACATCAACTCATTATCTAGGAAGTTGGTCTAGAGACTCCTTATGGTACCTTGGAGCCTGCATGCCTCAATGGCAGGTTCGTCGCATTCGACGTGAGGTTTACATCATTGGCCTCCGATCGAGTGATTGTGCGGGTGTTCGACGTCAACTCATTTATTCGCACGCCGTAGATTTTACCTGTAGTACCTTGAGGACCATTGTCATTATTGGTGGTTTCTCTCGCGTCTGTTAACGGCTTTCATCATTGGCTGGTAATCAGACGATGTTCATGCATGTTCGACTTCAGCTCACATATTCGCATGCTTGAACTTGTACTTTGTTTGGGTCGAGATGGAGCGCAAGACCCTGGATTGTGTCTGTTGTAATCCAGGCTGCGATTGTGGATTATTATCACTATGTACATGACTCACTGATTGGATGGCTGCGACCATACCTGAGTCTATTTATTTGATCCTAGTTGGATGGCTGCGCCCATACCCTGGATCCAGATTATAGCATACTCTGTTTCGGATGGCTGCGTCCATACCACATACACATCATGTACTTGAGATATCAGTTGTATCTTTCTGCACAGGTTTTCCGACGACGGGCCTTCAGTTGAACATGTTCTTGTAAAGAATTTCACCCCTCTCTCTCTCGGGCCTCATACTTTAGGGGGCATCTGTTACACAACAATTTGTCACCGTCCCTACCATTCCCCGTCCCGCACAATGGAGGACCCATTTTGTGACCTGTGAAAATTGTCATGCCTTGAAACCATCATCAAAGCATTCCTCTAAGCATGAGCTTTAATTTCCCTTAAGACATCTCCTTGCAAAAATCATGAAAAACACCTCTTTTTGCATTGGCGCAGGTAGACAGTTCAGAACTCGCGCCAATGGGGGAAATCCTGCAAAGAGGCCGCGCCACCTGGCGCTCTGTCCCAGAGCAGTGGTCGCGCCAGCCAATTTAAGGAGTGTTTTTTAAATAAAGATGGCGGAAGTTGAGTTTCAACAAACTCAGAAACCATTGCCTATCTTGAGTTGGGAGGTTTGGTTGCGGGAGTTCTATGGAAGGGAAGTGGTTTTTCCACCTCCCATGGAACCTTCCTTGTTGATAGGGCCAATCCCATAATAATAGGGATCCCAACTCCCTCCTTCCCCATCTATAAAAGCCTGCTCAATCTCATGGCAAGCTAGTCTTGAAGTGCCTAAGCTTTGAATCTCCATATTCCCAAGAGTCTTTGTGCTGTAAAGAGCCCTCTTTTTCCCTTAAGGCCGACTCAAGTAAGGAGACTATTGTCGAGAGACTCCGGAGAGGTTTTCCCTTTCCCTGGCGAGCTTTGAGAGACGTGAACGACTAGAGACCCATCCGAAAGGGACCACGACGTCAGAACTTGGTTGTAATCTCTCTTCGTTTGTTATTTAATAGATGATTACGATTATGGTTCCACTCTGTTTTCCATCATGTTAATATGAGTAATATCCTTTCTGACTGATATTTAGTTACGTATGCCGGATTTTATGCTTGTATCTGTTTGTTTCTTCCATGTGCAAGTGTTCATCCGCGGGGATCGTGGAGGGATCGTGATCTGCTGAGGAAGAACGGGGACGCTTCTTCTTCGTATCATAGCGCGAAATCAGCAGGCTTCTGTCTCAGTCTTTTCATTAAAAACAGTTCAGGCGAAGCCATATCCGCACTTACTGATTGCCACAGACCGGGCCGCGCTAGTAGGGATCGCCTCTGTCCGCAGAGGGGATTTACCTCCTCAACACCAACATGAACTTGCGATAGAAATTAGAAAGACCCAGAAATCTGCGAAGCTCTGTTAGAGTTGTTGGGGCTGGCTAATCCCAAATGACTTGGATCTTGGTTGGATCAACATGCACCCCCCTTTCATCAATAATGTATCCCAGATATTGAACCTGGGTCATGCCAAAAGTGAACTTCTCCAAACTGGCACACAACTTGTGTTGCTACATTATTTGGAGGACTTGTCTGATGTGATGGAGGTGCTCTTCCCAAGTCTAACTAAAGATCAGAATGTCATCCAAGTACACCACTAAAAATGAGTTGGTGAATGGCTGAAATATGTCGTCCATCAACCTCATGAAGGTTGCGGGAGAATTTTTCAACCTGAAAGGCATGACCAGCCATTCGAAAAGGCCCTCCTTGGATTTGAAGGTCCTCTTCCACACATTGGAGGGTTCAATTGGTACCTGGTGATACCCAAACTTCAAGTCGATCTTGCTGAAATATTTCTCCCCTTTGAGTTGGTCCAGAAGGTCATCAATCCGTGGGATCGGGTACCTATTCTGTAAATTTATCTTGTTCAGTGCCCGATAGTCAATACAGAGTCTCCAAGTCCCATCCTTCTTTTGTACCAACACGATCAGGCTCCCACAGGGCGATGAAATCGGCTAGAAATGACCTTTTTGTAGCATCTTCTGAATCTACCTCTTGATTTCATCATTCTCCAAAACAGAGCGCCGATAGATCAGTCCATTGGGTAGCGGCACACCTAGGGTCAGATCAATGGGGTGATTGACCTGACAATGCAGAGGCACCCCTATGGGTGAGGTGAATATGTCCCCATACTCCTCCACAAGCTTATCCATTTTTTGTTGTCGTGTGGAGGAGCCTTGTTTGGAGGTCGTAGCCACAATCTTCTTCTTGCCCTGGGGGTGGATCATCAAGAAAACAAATTTCCCAGTTTTGGAAACGATCTTACTGCATTGTTCTGCAATAACCAAAGAGATAGTGGCAGGCGGTGGTACCTCTGGTATCCTGTACAACTTATTTTTCAACGTAACAATATCAGCGCGAGGTCGGGACTCATACACAATATGTCACTTCCACAAGTATGGTTGGCCTAATAATACATCACAAACATCAAGAGGAGCAATGACACATAATACCTCATCTGTGAAGGGCTTGATGTTGTAGGGAAGGTGTCACTATTGGCTAAAACAGAGATCCCGTCCTTGGTGAAGCTGCCCGATGGTGTATGGTTGTGGATGTGTTGTGGTCAGCAAGCCCAACCGCTTCACGAAATCTGCTGAAATGAGGTTCTTTTGGCTCCCACTATCGACAATGAACTTTAGAAGGGAACCCTTTACCCACATCTAGGAGTGGAAGAGACGCTCCTCCTCCTCTGGATCTTTTGGTTCCTCCTTCTAGATCTTCCCAGTGGCAACGGTGGCGTTGGGCTCCGCATCAATAATCTACTTCCCTTTATCATTCCCCTTGTCGGGTTCTGATTTAGAGTTGGAGCATGCATCTGATTTAGAAGCCCTCATCTCAGCCACAAGCGATTGCTTGGCCTGACACTCACTTTTGTTGTGAGTGGAGCTCTTATGGAACTCACACCTCTTTCCTGTGTCCTTCTTTGGCTTTGTGATGTTGTTCTTTTCTTGCGGCTTTGGAAGGTTGTCTTGGGCCACCATGCCTTAACTTTGTTCTTTTTTTTGTGTTTTGGGGGCACCTTTCCCTTGCTTTTGATTCACAGATCCAAAGTCTCGCTTCTTCTGTTTGAATTTTTTCTCAATCCTGGCAGCATACCGGTATGTCGTACCAAGTGAGGAGATGTCGAGGAACTCCATTTCCTCCTGAATATATTTATGCAGACAACTACGATTATTTAGCACCAAATTTTTCTATGAATATTTGATACCCAACGTTGTGTGCAAGGTATGGAACATATTCGCCAGCTCATGCACATCTTGATCCCTTTGTTGCCACAGCATGGTCCATTGTATGTACCTGTCCTCATAGCTCCCCAAGGGATAGTATTGTTCCTTGATGGCATCTCAGAAAGAATTCCAAGTGGTTACGGCTGAGAAAAGAGATGGCTTTGTCTCGTCCTTTTTCTCACAGTAGGTTTCCCACCAGTCCTTGACATGGGGGGTAGCTTTGGGGAGTGCAAAAATAATCTTCTCTCGATTAGAAAAGTCATGAATCGAGAAATATCCTTCTAATAGATTCAACCATTTATCTACGGCATATGCATCTATTTTTCCTTCAAATATGGGAATTTCAAAGTTTACTTGTACCTTAAATGGATTCGTGCCTCCATAGTGGATGTTGGATGCAGATGCACCGTCGGTGGGTAGTCGTTGAAGGATCTAGTAAAATTTATCCATCATCTCGTTCCTTTGTTTTTAGAGGGCCTCCTCGAGCAATATTTTTATAAGATCTCTTGCTCCCTCATCTTTCTTTTCATCCCCCATGGGCAGCCATCAGGGTTTGCGAGGCTAGTCTTGTAAAGGTTCAACCAGATCAATCCCTAACTCCTTATACCCCAACCTCGTTGGCGACATGCAAAGAAGGATCGAGAAAAATCATACCGCTCTGATACCACTAATCCAGATTTATGTAAGAACACAACAGAATACACATATAACCATAAATATAAAGAGGCAGCATAAATAACGCTACATTTCATTAATATCAAAGAAGTGAAATTTGTTTACAGACAGAATGGAAATAAACTAGCTAGGGTGCTGGTAGCTTATCTCTAAGAAGATATGTGGTGGCTACAGGCCTCTAAACTGAGTTAAAATGATGCTCTAGGGCCTATTTATTATTGAGATACAATGGAAAACCTTAAACATCCAAAAACCTAACCCTAGGATATGAAGCGCCAAAACTATGGGCCCCGTTTGGGTAAATTGGTGTTTCAACTTCCCGGGGACGTAACTTTGGCATATGATCTTCGTTTGACGCACACCATACCTCGTTTGAAAGATCTATCTGAGGACTACAACTTTTGATGTGATCAAAATCAATCCATGGACTTGTGTTTCTCCCAATTTTCCCAAAAAAAATCGTTTAGGGCCTCAAAATGGCTCTAGAAGTTCAGGACCTAAAAAACTGCTAAAAATAGTAATTTGTGCCGAAACTGAAAAAATGAAATAGACAATGGTAGGGCCCCAAGTGGAATAGGTGGGTGGCATCAAATATCCACCAAGATCAGTCTGCCACCCTCTTCATCTAAGTCCTATCATTAACCTCACTCTAATTGACTCCATTGCCCAATTAGGCACTAATATAGTTGTTCATCACCTAAAAATTCTCTTTTTTCTTTATTTCTTGCTAACTAAGGTTAGGGTTTGGTTTAAATTTGCATATAATAGCATTTTTTTTACAATATGTTATTTTCCTTTAGGTGTAAATTGCATTTATTAATATTTGAAAAGAAAAATCTAGCATTTCTTGCATGTTTTCACCTCAAATTTAGGGTTGGTATATAGGGTTTATATTGTTGTTCTATGCATTTTTAACCATTGAAAACCTAAATTTGACATATTCCTTGCTTCTTTAATATCTTTCAATCCTTGATTCATCTCATTATTTATAGGCTATTTTGTTTTTATATGCTTTGCATGTTGTAAATCTCCATATCATAAAAAACCTAGCTTATAACAATATTGTTTAGGTTTACTGGGGTTGGTGAAAAGAATACTAGAACATTTGTAACTCTTATCTTGGCTTCCAAAGTTTTTTCGGTACCTTCCCATAACCATTAGACTCTTATCGCCCTTGGAACCTCCTTTATTTAAGACATTTCTAGATTATTTATCTACAAAATTCTTAGAGAGCCATTTTTCTTGGAACCCTAGTCATCTAACCTCTAAGTCTTGGAAGAGAATCCTCCCTTGTAAAGATAACATCAACCTCAAAACAACATGAAAAAGGCCATTGAGGTGAAAATGGTAGCTAATATCATTGTTTCCACGAGGCCTAGGTGCCTATTGAAGTTTTTCACTAAACCTACAATATTTTGTAGTGACAAGGACTACTCAAAATAACAAGGCTTGAAGCCATTACATCAAATCTCATCATGCCACTTGCAGAAATTGAAAACTAGATGGGGAGGATAACAATCATTCCTCCCAACCACCCAAGATAAACCTAATTGAGAATATATATATATGCATATTACAACAACAAGCTCACTACTCACCTCTACGTATAGCCAACGGGGTATTAGGTTGCATAACAACTTTTTGATGAAAGTTATGTATGGAATCTTTATGTCTATTTAGAACTTTTTGCTTTGGTTTTGCCATTGTAACTTTGGGATCATAATTGGAAGCTGGTTGGAACTCTTTGCAACTCGAAATTAATAGTTGTTGTGTGCTCAAAATACCCCTATCTTGCATGTGATGCTTTTCAGTTTGAAGCAGCTATAGCATTTATGAATCAAGCATGAAATTAGTGTGCCATGAAAATATTTATCTAAAAAACATAAAATCTAAATAATACTATAAAAGTAATTAGTCAAGATGCATATAATATTTATTTTGATCTTTGTTTTGCAATTAGTGTGCCATGAAAATACTTTTCTAAACAATATAAAACTTAAACAACACTATAAAAGTAGTGATTCAAGATGCATATTATCTCTCTTTTGGAAGTAGTCCTTTGATCGTGTTAAAATCTAAATGGACAATAGACACAGAATTGTTTCGGTCTGTAAATTATATTCCTAGTTACAAATAAATTATTTGTGATATTTTGTATTTGATTTGAGGTATAAACTAATACCTTGATTATCACATGTTGTTTTCTTTGCTCACAAACACTTCCAACATATCAAAGAAATCTAATTTTTCAAACAATTCCAACATAACAATGAAACATAATTTTTCAAACACTTCCAACATAATAAAGAAACATAATTTTTCCTGGTATAACCCATACAAAGAATAAAGCATCAATCCTTCATGTGTTAGGTCATTTTGGGTTTTCTTATGAGAACTTTGCCTAGGAGATCCTTCCTTCAAGTGACTTGCACTCACCTGAGAAGAGTACCGAAGTGGGAGCATATATGACAATGGTTCCCTTTTCGAGTTTCCTTTTGATCTGTCTCAAGTATTGACCTTGTTTACTGGCAGAACAAATTGAGAGGTAACAAGGTCAGACAGTTGCATTCTCCCATGGCCATACTGGGTGGAAAACATGATTATATGACCTGATATGATTGAGTTTTTGGATAGGTATAATGTTATAAAGGCATGTGGACTAAGGTTTATAATTATAATATCTTCCATTCATATATATATGTTTTTTCATTTTGTATATACATGTGGTTTAGAGAGTCATTTGCGCATAGAGTTTTGTTGTGTTTGCATGTCTTTGTCAAGAGGTGTCACTTTTGAGTTTCCATTAGAGAAATTTTGAGGTAAAAAATGGACCTCAAAACAAAAATGTACAACAAAAATCAACTTTATAAGAACCATTAGGATTCAATATGACGATGTCAACCATGGGGGTTGATTGGCCATTTTTGGAGTAAAAAGGTAAAAAAATAAAACTATTTTTTCAACTCATATTTTCAACTTATCTCCCTATGATTTTACTCAAATTTCAAGTGGTAACACTCGTTGGATGCATATTTTAATTTTGCATCAAAAGAGTACCCATGTTGCATACTTTTGATGGACCCTACTACACGAAACATGTGAAACACATGAAAAAACATGATCGCAATCACGTTTTTTCATGTATTTCACATGTTTTGTGTAGTAGGGTCCATCAAAAGTACGCAACATGGGTACTCCTTAGACGAAAAATTAAATTTTGCATCCAATGATTGCTCCCACTCGAAATTTAAGTTAAAATTGTAGGCAAATAAGTTGAAAAAATAGTTTTTCTTTTTTCCCTCCAAAACTTGATGAGGTAATATAATCTTATTTGATTTTTTCCACTATTATTTTATAATATCCTTAGGAGACACATTTTAGACTTCAAAATTTCTTTAGTGATGATGTTAGTATACTTGTCTCATTCATTATTAGGTAATGTAGTGTATTGTTAGATAACAATGAGATATCCTTATTTGTGGTATTTTGGAATTGTTTTGATAATTATAAAATTTCATCTCTTCTTATTCCACATTGTTTGTGAGGTTTTTCCACAATAGCATAAAGACTCTAATCTAATTATTATCATGTCAATGGGAACATCCACAAAGATAACAACAATCCTTCCACTAACATAATGACTGATTGGTTCCAATCCATACACAGGGCTTTCTCTATATGTGTGAATTGAATCTGTAACTATAAAATATCCTTCTCCCTCCTACAACTATAACTTACTATGATTCAAATATTCATTATTTTGTTACTTCACTATTCTTATGTTATGTACAATATTGCACCATATATATATGATTAATTACAATAAAGCTATAATTCAAATATTCATTATTTTGTTACTGCATTATTCTTATGTTCAATATTGCACCATATATATGATTAATTATAATCAAGCAGAATATTGTCATCCAGATGTTTATAGGACCTTCATAATCCTTAGCACAAGCTCATTCAAATTCTACTAGGTATGTTTACGACACCATTTATCACAACTTCCTTGAAAAAGACCGACAAGACTCAAAAGTTTTTCAATGACATAAAGACAGTCAATTGTCATGACTTGTTAATGGGAGGAAGCTCGCACTAAGAAATGTATTTTGTTATGAATAAATAATTCAAAAAAATAATCAAATAAATTAAAATACACACACACACACACACACACACACATATATAATATTAATTAATTAATTAATTAAATTATTTAATCAATTATTAAGTGTTATTAATTATGGAGAGGGTTATGGTCAAAAGTGGTGACCATTCACCTTCGTGTGGTGAGTCAATGCCTATACAGGAACACCACCACGAAGAGTTGTAATCATCATTCAAGTACTTTCATTCATTAATAAAAAATTATTACACATTTTTTTGTGTATGTTGCATCAAGTTTGCTGCTACAGTGGTATCAGAGCTCTCGGTCATCCGGTGAATCATTGTGCAATTCATAAACGTTCTAGTTCCAATTTATTGCTTCCATTCCCTCCTCTGTCACCTTCCATTCCATATTTCGTTGTGTTATCTGTGTCATCCAGCTGTTGCACCCTTCTTTTTTTCCTAGCGCAATCACTGTTGCACCATGCCCCAACTCTCGTTCATTGTTTCCATGCTCGTTGTGCCTCCTCCCCACTTCGACCACCACCGTCTTGTCTCGCCCAACCACCATCCAACAATAATTCTCCCGACTATCTGTTAGCCCGACAACTGACACTATGTGCTTTGTCCACCATCCATCATTTTCATTGACTCTATCATCTGCCGTATTTTTGTTGACCCCGTACCATCACAACACACACTCTCTCTCTCGTGCCCTTTTATTATATAATTAGTTACATTGTTATATATAGTTATAATTATATAACTATAAAGTTTTATAACTATCAAATTATATACTTTATAATTATATTATATATTTTATAATTGTAAGGTTTTATAATTATTAAATTATATATTTTTATAATTAAATTAATTATATAAATCACAAAAAAAATGTGGGTTCTGAAAAGAAGAAAAACAAAACCAAAATGAGAAATAATAATAATGATTTAAGTCACCATTAATATATATCGAGAAGAACTCGATAAGATGTGTCATCGCCTCGATAATGTCGGAAAAAAACAAACGAATTTAGGAGAAGGGAAAAAAAGGATAATCGATACTCAAGAGGAATTAGAAATTGATATTAAAAAGGTAGAAAACATTGAAAAAAAACTTCAAGGAATGTAGAACTAAAAACAAGGAAATTTTGATTATTGTTGGCAAGCCTTCTTAAAATTGAGGGATGAAGACAAGTGTGAAACAGCCCATAAATTTAAAGAACAAGAGGAAAGAATATATCAGTTAATAAGAAGGGTGAATTTATTTTTTGTAAACCCCTTAAGTGCTCAAGAACCAACACAAAGCCCCAAAACTCCAGATAGGGAAGATCCCACAAATCATGAAATTTCACAAATACACTTCTCATGTAGCCAATACTATACAAAATTTCCAAAAAAATTCTATCAATGAAATAAAAAGGAGCTACCCAAGTACAATGGTAAATACCATAAAGGTATTATTGCTTTGGTTAATAAAATGGAAGTCATATTTTAATTCAACCCACCATTATGTGAATGTGAAAAAATCATGACGACTTCCAACAATTTAGAAGTAGAGGCATATGATTGGTTCCTATGGTGGTATGGAAAATGTGACACTTGTTCCTTTCATTGGAAGACTTTTTTGGATGCCTTGCTAAAAATATTTTTCAACGAATAAAAGGATGATTGTCGAGCCATAAAAAGGTATCTTTCAAACACCTAATTATCTCACATTAATGATCAATCTGGGAGAGACTTTTTATTTCAAGAGTGTACTCTGTCTGAGGCTGAAATTGTCTAAGAGTAATGTTGTGAAGATGTAGTACAAAACTCTGAATACGAGAATAAACAAACGCTTGTAAAGGAACCTAATTACAAATGGAAATGCTCTGAAACTTGAATTAAATAAAACTGCAAAACATCGATCAGGGATACAGTAGCAATAACTCTTTCCCTTAGAAATCGATGCAAGATAACCAATCTGGGGACTTGGGAGCAATAACCTCTGTCCTCTACAGTTGGTGATCTTAAAACAATAGAAATGAAATCGAACTCGAACTACTTGTTGATAAAGATAACTTGAAAGAAACTCCAAAGGATTAAAAAGGAACAGCAACTTGTAATTCCTATGCATACCGATTGTAACTGTAACCAAACTATCTACTAAAGTAAAGCTATGAATCATAAATAAGCAATAACTAGAAATGGAACAGCAATATAATTTGAACAGAAATTACAAACTTAACTAATCTCAATACTTCAATCTATCGCCGGCCAATACTGCAGATCAATCAATCACAGAGAATAATAACTTAGAATCGAATACAGAACGACAAAGCTTCCATAATAATAGCAGAATAAATGAACAGCAAATTAAATAGCAATGCAATTCGTTAATGGATCTGTATTCAATCTAACAGCAATCAATCAACTCTGTAATCGAAATAAACAGTAGACACACTTCACACAACATAAATAAAAGAATAGAAATACAAACAGCGGATCGCTCCACCAGGGTCGGGCCCTCAACCGCAGGTGAAAGCGCCGCTAGGCTACTGCAGAGCTTGAGAAATGGAACGAGAACGCCTATTTGTATTAATAAAACATGAATAGCTTTTACATCAATTGCTCTTTGCTCACAAGAGTCAAGGAATTATAGTGTTACAAAGGGAATTCAATAATCATCCATTGTTTTCCAATACACAATACATGTTCTCCTTTTATAATCAGAAGGAGGAGAAATTAAATAGAAAATGTGATCTCCCATAACAATATTGGATTGTTTCCAACAACTTGATCAACCAGAAAATATATTTCCAACAATCTTTCAACACGAGCAAGGCTAATTTGGCTTTGCAGCTGAGATTTGGAGGATGGTCGCAACAACAAATCTGAGAAAATCGTGCTCAAAGAACTTTGTGTTTTTCTCAATACAGGCTGAATTTGGGAAAACCGTTCTTTACTAAAGTTAATTGGGCCTGTTCTGGACAAAACCCATGCTCTAGATTTTCCAGGTTCTTCTTCATTTTCCCAAAATCTCAACCGCAAACTGTCACTTCTTATGCCAGCAAATTTCTGAGTTGGAATATTTGATGATGATTTGGAGATCAAATCTTCAATCTGGAAAATATCTTGGAGGCTAAAATGGTGAGTGATATTACAAAATATATTAATAAACCATCATTGATAAAATTATGCATAATAATCATCAATTTATTAAAAATAAAGGAGAAGAAATAATATTCATCCATAAGAGCATAAATCATTATAAAATGGATTTATATGATAAATTATAATAAATGATATGATAAAGAAGAGTAAAAATGGATGAAATAAGTGTTAAAAAGTGGTTTTATTCACAGCCCAACAATGATGTCTACGAAAATTTTGTTCATCTCAAGAAAAAAGGGTTTGTAAGCAAATATACCCACGAACCGGGGAAGTATTGGCTACAAGAAAAAGAGGATTTAGTAATTAACAACTACTTAAAATGTATATATGTGGACTTAAGGATTATATTCATGCATAATTGGAATTACACAAACCCCAAACTATTGAAGAATCCAAACATGCAACAAATTTTATTGAACAAAAGAATAAATTCAATAAATATATCAATTCCGAAAAATCAATCAATTACTCAAAGGGAAAATCAAGCAAGAACTCTAGACAAATCTAACAAGTCTATTCCTCCTCAGTTGTGAGAAGAAGGGAACCAATATCCAAGCTCTGAAAAGAAGAAGGATGGAAAATGTTGGAATTGTTGTGATAAATTTTCACCAAGACACAAATGCAACACAAAAAAACTTTACAATTGTGAAGTAGAGCAAGAAGAGGACTCCTCAAGTGGTGACTCAGACGGAGGTACTAATAAGGAAAATGATTCTCCAAACACAAGCCCAGAAGAAGAGGCTATGCAAATAATTTCCTTAGGTGAAATCATGGGAATATCGCACCCACAAATCTTAAAGATAAAAGGACATATTATGTAAGAAAACTTCATTGTATTAATAGGCACAGGAAGTATCCACAATTTCATAGATGTTAATGTAGAAAGTCTTAGGGTCCTATAATAATAGGGTTCATAATTTTGAATTGACTATTGTAAACCTTGTAATATTGTACATACCTTTTCTTTCTGCAAATGTTTTCCCATATTTAAAAAATGAAAATATAGTAGGTCCTAAAAGAACAATCAAAGGACCAAAAGCAAAAGATCAAAAAAGGATATAAAATATAAACCCCACAAAAAGAAACAAGAATAAATTCAAAAAGTGTTGCACATTCAAATGCCACTACTTTCATTTACTTTACTTTTTCAATAAAATTGTGTGAAACTTGTCCAAAATGCCACAATTCATCATAATCATACACTTTAATCTTGATTATTCACGCTTTAAATTTCATGTCATGATAGTTAGCGAATAAAGATCTAGCCAAACCATTTAATCTTGGTATATCATTAGTTAGGTAGAGAATAAATGAGCTCATTGGTTAAATATGAGCCATTGGAAGTTATAAGGTTAGAAGTATATTAGTTTGCTTATTAAAAGAAAATAAAAGGGTCAACAAACTCAAATGCACCCAATAAAGGAAATAAAAATGTTAGGATAAAAGAAGGGTAGGTAGATTACTTTCACAAGCATTGGAAAGCATCAATTGGTTTGTTTCTTATCATTAATATCTTACTAATTTCCCCTTCCTAATTCTAGAAAACCCCTTCCCTATTCATTTTCCCTTATTCTAACACATTTCCCTTGTAAAAACCCTTTCCATTTTAATAAATATCCCTTTTCCCTTCCTAAAACCCATTTCTAATATTAAAACACCTTTCCCTAGTTTAAAAATCCTTTCCCTAACTAACTCTGCCTTTTTTCAATAAAATAAACAAAAATGCACTAACGCCAAGTTTTAAATGTTTGAAAATATCAAGCCCCACTGAAAAAATCCATCCCCAATATCATTTTAAAACCCCCCTCCTAATGTATTTCTAATACCCCACTATTATATATCCCTAACCCCATTTACATATTAATCCCCGACCCATCGTTATATTAAAACTTCCACGTAAACCCTTACCTCACCCACTTACATTAACATCCTTTGCGCATATAAGTCCCAACCCCACCTGTTTGAAAGCCTGCCAACGCATCCATCTACCCGATCATCTTAGATTGTATCCAATGGCCCACAAGCCATTTCGCAATCCCCGACAGTCTGAAGTTTAAAACCACTGGAGGTTGCGAAATGGGTGGCTTCGCACCCCCATTCCCCTGCCATGTGGTGATCCCATGTTATATCGCACTCCCTCATATAAAACCACCAAACCAGCTTATCACGATGCGATATACCACATTTCCGTTGTGCGGTAAACCACTAATGTTTGAATACAACCCCACGCCAATGCATTAAGCCATTCTAGTTTCAAAATCCCTCTTTATCCTTATTCTCACACCTCTGTGAAATTGCGAAAAGGACCTAGAAGGCCATTGCTAACGCAGAATTGAAACCTCCAGAATGCAGACCCCTTCCACATATCCATCATTTCATAGAAGCCCATTCAAAATCCCTGCAAACCTAGTTTTCATTAACTATTATTTTTATTTTGCAGGTAATTAACAAAAACAGGAGCTTGGATAAATAGTTTTGATACCAGTTCCAAAACCTGTTTCATCCAGACTCTCAGCATTTGAATTCAAAAATTTTCACTCAGCAGAAGATTTTTCAAGTTGAACTAGAAACCGAGAAAGAAGAGACAATTTTTCACAGAGATAGAAATTGTTAACAGAGATGAAAACTTTTACATCAGAAACGACAAAGTGTATTCAAAGTAATTCTCCAGGACATATTTTTCATCAAGTTAAAAATGTCTTTTAGTAAAATCCACTTTTACTAAAGACATAAAAGCAGAATAAAATTTACCACAGTATCATGAAAATAAATATTCCAGATGATGTGATTTACTACAAACGAAAACATCTAGATGAAAAATACAGGTGAAAGAGTAAACAGATGAAAGACAGAGGAAGAAGATAGCGTAAGAGATAAACCAACATGAGAGAAACAAATAGATGATAACAATCAAATAAAATGGGGACAAATTTCAGTCAGTTGAAAGGTGTCACTACCTTTTAGCATCCGGATATTTTATTTCCAGGAATAAATCCTAAATTAGTTTTAGGATATTTTGTATTAATTTTTGTATAAATACTTCATCCATTCGAAGTATTAGAGTGTGGATTCCTAAAAATTTCTATAATTGAACTCATCTACAACCTGAGGGTTTATTGTACTTTTTCCAGTTGACTGACAGGACAAATAATAGAAGCATTTCTTTACAAGATTCATGTGTTGGGCTAAATTAGTGAAGTATATTTCAATTGTTCATGTTCATTTTCTTAAGTATTCCATAAAATTTCATGTTTTCCAAATTTGAATGGTATAACAGGAATATTATTACAGAACTTGTTTAAGTACACTATGTTTTGAACTTTTATTCATTTTAATGTTTTCCTCTGATATCCAGATCTGAGAATCCTTAATTTCTCTCCCATCCTGATTGACCTCTTTCACCTTCCTTCATTATCTAGTTTAAGGAATCCTTAACTGCTCCTTGATCCCGATTGAAAATCACTTAATCATTCAACCTAAAAGATTTTATTTCGCTCAGCTGCCTTTCCCTGTAACACTATTTTTATCATTTGTATATGTTCTATTTTCTTGATATATTGACTCCATAGCCCAGTGGAAAATAGACAGACACCTATCCATCTCAATCAGTAATTCCACCAACAAATCAAAATCAACCAAATCAAGCATACATAACTAACCTAAAATCAATTAAAACAACAAAGTTAAATCATTAAGAGAGAGCCCACTCTAAACATTAGGAAGGCTAGATCTTAATCTCAAAATTAGGTTTTTGGTTACCTTGGTGATTTATTTATTTAGCCTTGGGAAAATTATTGAGTGATAACAGAAAGGAGATTAAATTTATTTGTATATCATGCAACAAATATAAGAGTTATGGTGGCATATGGTAAGAGAATAGATGGAGTAGGGAAATGTCACAAGTTCAAATTGCAATTAAGCAATTTTGAAATGGAATCTAGCTTTTATATAGTACCTTTGGGAGGTGTAGATTTTGTCTTGGGAATACAATGGTTACAAACATTAGGTACATATTCTGCAAACCACCAAAGGCAATTCTTAAAGTTTAAATCAAGGTTGCGGGAGAGTGTCTCACCCCCCCTGAACCCGCTCCCGTAGCGTGCTCCAAGAAGGAGCACATCGGGAGTGACCCCAAGAGCGCACTCACGAATTTTGGGAGCACGCTCCCTAAAAAAAATAGCTCCCTTCCAATTGATGAGTGATAGAGGAAGCTATTGAAGACTATAAACAAATTTTTTTGAGTGGGGCAGCCTAATGTTCAAGCCTATGGCCCTAGTGTTGATCTGTAGTTCATGGTAATGTTAAATTCCTAAAGTAAAAGTGACATTCTCCTTTATCTTTCATTTTCATCCTTTACTTGAATTTTTAACATTACCATGAAATGACTCAAGATGTTTGAAAGTGGTTTCGACCTCATTAGATTTCACATGGAGAAAGCTGAATTTTAGATTTCACTCAAAATTCATCAAACTTATCATTTTTTCAGGATTTCAAGATTGGGGGGATTGTAATGTTTCCATTGGATTTTTTCATGTACTAGGGTATGGATCTTGTATTTTATCAAGAGAAACAAGACCTCTATGCAGGGGATACTCCCAATAATCAAGAGTGCCTAGGGTACTAGGGCATGGAACTTGTATTTAATCAAGAACACCAAGGTCGTTTGACTATGAAGGAGGAGACTCCCAATAAAGCACGAGAAAAGAAATTAGAAATTTCTCGTTGCAAGAGGGTCAAGCAATAGATAATAGACTTACTTGTATTTTCTAGCTTCTAGTACTTTTTATAACTATTGACTCTTTCATATTTATTATGGTATTTTTTGTAAACAATATATGACAATTTAAGTTTGAAGTTTGAATTTGGCATTTATAACTCATTGGCAATGAATTATGAATATGATGCTTCGTGAAAGTTGAAAGTTGAAACATTTTATTTCATGTTAGATATTCTTTGTTATCATTTGGTTACTTGGTAATGGTAATGGTTACACGTACAAGTTACAACTTTAGTGATCAATGATGATAAATATTATATATTTAAATTTTGAAAGTTTGAAACTTTAAGATTGATGAATCATGAGACTTGATATGTTGTATGTTACTAACTTGTGGACGTGGTCGATGAAGTTTATAACTTCTAGATGATTGATGTTATATGGTTAAATACATTTTTTTGTGTTTTTTATTCAACATGATTTTGTTGACATATATGCACAAAATATATAAAAATATATATTATACAAAAATTCGCTCCAAATTCACTCCCAAAGTGGGAGCTTTTGAAAATGTTTCTCCCCCCTCTCGCTCCCCGATTTCGCTCCTGCTCCCAATTAACCTTGGCTTAAATGGTCTCGAAGGAAATATAAATTATTCGGTTTTCAAGATCCTCCTACCTAAATCGTATTCATGCAACAAAAGAAAAAATTTATTCGAAAAGGAGCACTTGTATTCATCACACAATGTCAATAATTAGAATTGTTATATGTGGAGGGAATTCACCAAAAACCTTAAGTTACAACCTTGATCCAGAAATATAACAAGGTATTTCAAGAGTTACCTATGAAATTGCCTCCAGAAAGGAAGATAGAACATATCATTGAAGTCAAACCTGACACGACACCCATGAATGTCAAACCATATCACATCATGATCATCACAAAACAAGGATAGAAAGGCTCATTCAGGACTTGCTACAATGTGGAATTATTACAAAGAGTAGAAGCTTGTATGTTGCTCCAGTAAATCTAGTTCGGAAAAAGGATAGGCCTTTCAGGATCTGCATAGAGTACCATGGATTGAACAAAATAACTATTAAGAACAAATTTCCAATTCCATTTATAGATGAATTGTTAGATGAGCTCGAGCTCCATGGCGCGGAGTATCTCTCAAAGTTAGTTCTAAGATCAGGTTATTACCATATTCTAGTAAAGGTTGAAGATATTGAGAAAACTACATTCAGAACTGATGAACGACATTATGAGTTCAAGGTAATTCCATTCGGGTTAACTAATGCACCAGCCACCTTCCAAGCAACAATGAATGAGTTTTTTTCGCCCATACTTATGGAAGTTTTTATTGGTTTTCTTTGACGACATTCTTATCTGCAGAAAAACTTGGAAGGAGCATATCAAGTATCTGAAAGAGGTACCTTCCTTACTATAAGAGAATCAATTTTATTCCAACTTTTCGAAGTGCACTTTTGGTAAAAAGGAAGTTGAATACCTCGGACACATCATACTTCAGGGAGTTAGAGTAGACCCTAGTAAGATTAAAGCAATCACGGAATGGCCAAAGCCAAAAAACATATCAAAATTTCGAGGGTTTCTTGGATTAAAGCGATATTATCGAAGATTCATAAAAAATTACGCACATCTGACTGCTCCTCTAACAAATCTATTAAATAAAAACTCCTTTCAGTGGGACAACAAGATGTTGGAAAGTGTAACTAGATTTGGTCTTCATATTGACTATGTAATTATGTATTTATGTAATGAAGAAGACAAAGATGATAAAATGTATTTTTGGTATGCTTGCTTCATGGGTTTCATGAGAAAGATTTTTATTATAGGTCAAAAGACTTCTTCCTAATGTCTTTTAGGGATTTGTCATCTTGTCATAAATGTACTAATTAAGAGTCATTTATATGAAGAGTCAAGTCAAAGTAGTATGCCTCAAGACCTTGTCATATCATCCTTGAAGACATGGTTCAGAATGTGGCTCAAGATCAACGTTAATATCCTCTACAAGTCGACTGGAAGATCTTCTCCAAGTCTGAAGTAAAGTCGGATCAGAAGTATGCCTTCACGTCGGTCTAGAAGGAGGTATGTCCAGTATATATAAGGATATGTCTACTGCTTATTTGGAGAAATAAATTCATACATCTAGAAGAAATAGTGTGGATAATAACCTCAAGAAAAAGTGAAGTATAACCACTGAGATTTTCGGTATTAATTCAAGGGAAGAATCGTGTGGTAGTATATTGTTGTGTGGGCTTCAATATATATACAGTTTCGGATATCTCTATGTTTTAATTGTAGCATCATGAGAAGATAAGAGGACATAATACAAAGTATATAAGGATAAATCTGATATGATAGATACCACATCAAGGTAAGGAATCCTTACCCGGATCCCTGTCACACAGCAAAGAGAAGGAATTATATTCAGAACATTGTTTAGAATATATATTTGTCTTGGAATATTAAAGATATATCATAGGTTGGAAAGAAAACCATAGTATCACAGTATAAGAACAACAAAAATGAAGGATAATAGTTCCTAGAGTCAATAAGGAAGAAGGAACCGAGATTTCTTGGAGCCAAGAAGAGAAGAAGGATTGTTCAGTTGATAGACTAAGTTATCAAGTTCTAGTGCAGAAAGGTGCAGGACGATGAAGGATGTGTATAGAAGAAGGATCATCTTAAGGAGTCAAGTAAGAAGCAGTGACAAGGTCTTGGAGGCATACAAGGGTCAAAGGTCTATGTCATGGTCATGACACTTGTTATCTAAAAGTCTATAAGAGGAATTTCTTATGGTTTTTCCTCTCCAAGAGGGAGAGGATTTGGCCCTGACTCGAAGAGCCTAAATTTGTGCCTCTTTTGTTTTGGTAATTGAATTGATAAAATACATAATAAGCTTAAGAAGAGAAGACATAAGTAAAAGAATTAAACTCACAAGTAATTATGAAGAAGAGAATTTGAATTAAACCTAGCCCTACCTAATTCTCAACACAAGATAGATGAATATTTTGAATCATTAAAAGAGATAATGTCATCTACCCCAGTGTTAGCATCTCCATATTTCTCCAAACCCTTTGTGGTAGAATGTGACGCTTTAGGATTTGGAATTAGAGCATGCAAGACAATCACCCTGTAGCTTACGAAAGTCGAAAGCTCAATAAAAGGGAAAGCTTGAAATCTACCTACCACAAGGAGATGTTGACCATAATTCATGCATTAAACAAGTGGCACCAACACTTATTAGGAAACAAGTTCTCGATTCGTACAAATCACAACAGTCTTCAATTTTTGTAACAACAAAATACCTTATCAACAAAACAACAAAGGTGGATAGAGAAACCCTCTGCGTTTGACATGGAAATTTTACACAAAAAGGGGAAAGATAATGCAATCATCGATGCTCTCTCATGAAAAGATGAAGACACCACAATGTGCTCCGCTTTGGTAGTATTAATATATTGGTTGGATGAGATATGGACTGAATATGCCAAAGATCCAAACTATTCTTCAATAATCGAAAACATCGATCAAAATCCCAACTTTGAATGGAAAAATGACATACTATGGTATAAAGGTAGAATTTATTTAAGTATATCATCCAAATTTTAAAAAATGCTCTTAAAGAATCACACAATTATCTTGCAACTGAGCATGTAGGGTTCTTCAAGACATATTACAACACACATCAATCGTTCTATTGGAAAGGAATGAGTAAGGAAATTCAGAAATACATCATTGAATGTGGTATCTATCAAAGAAATAAAAACGAAAATGTACCAATTCCTGGTTTGGTACAACCCTTACATATTCCAAATAAGAAATGGGAAGAAATTTCAATGGATTTCATCGATGGTTTACCTATGTCTGATGGCAAGGACAAGATATTTGTGTAGTGGATAGACTTACTAAATATGCACATTTCATGGCAGTCAAGAAAACAAACTCAACCAAGCAAATTGCAGAAGTCTTTTGTAAAAACCTCTACAAGCTACATGGTCTTCCAAAAGTCATCATTAGTGACAGAGATGTGATATTTAAGGGAAATTTATGGAATGATTTTTGAAATCAAACGGGGATAACCCTTAACATGAGTTAATCCTCTCATCTGCAAACATATGACCAAACATAAATAATAAATAAGTGTTTGGAAATATATCTTTGATGTTTCGTCACCGATAAGAAAAATGAATGGTCTCAGTGGTTGCACCTAGCAGAATTGTGGTACAATACCACCTATCACACCTCAACCAAAATGACCCCATTCTAGGCTCTATATGGTTATGAACCTCCAAAATGGAAGGATTTTTCATTAAATGACTCCAAGGTTCAAGTAGTGAAGAATCATTTGGAAGAAAAAAAGAAAAAAAAAATATTGGAATATTAATGAAAACTTGACAAACACTAGCAATCGAATGAAACAACAAACTAAAAAACATCGAACATAAAGAGAATTCGAGTAAGGTGATTAGGTCTTCGTAAGACTTCAACCCTACAAGCAATCATCTTTGAAACAACAAGGGAAGAACAAGTTGGCTCTAAAATTTTATGGTCCTTTCCAAATAATCAGGAAGATCAATGACGTTGTTTATGGATTGAAACTACCAAATAATTGTCGAATCCACAACGTATTCCATGTTTCATGTCTAAAAAAAATTCTAGGGCAAAACCAATGAGCGAAGACCAAGATACCTGAAGTCAATAAAGAAGGAAGGATCGTTTTGGAACCCGAATGCAACCTCGCTACCCTAGAGAAGGTATTGCATTCCAAAACTATTAGAGAATACTTGATCAAGTGGAAAAAACTTTCAAAAGAAGATTCCTCATGGGAAATATAGAAGTTCTGACAATAATATCCCTCGTCAACTCTCTTTTGAGGACAAAGCAATTTTTAAGAGAGGGGAAATATTATGAATAAATCATATATATATATATATATATATATATATATATATATATAATTATCATTAATTATGGAGAGAATCATGGTCAAAAGTGGTTACTATTCACCTTCATGGCCACTCAATGCCTATATAGGTATATAGGCATTGATTGGCCACCAGGGAAAATTTTAAGGATGGGAAATTATTTTGAAGTTTAAAACATTGGCGAATCTCACTAATACCTAACATGCAAACTATAAAATGTTTATTGATATATTTGTAAAATTATTCAAATTTAGAATTATTTTCCATATAGTCTCTATATAATGTTGGCAATTTTTAAGTTAAAATAATTTTATATTTGTGCGAATCATTTTTATAAAAAAATGGAAATTGACGAATCTTTTTTTTTGGAAAAAACATGGAAAATTAGCCCACCTACGAATATTAGCCCCTAAAATTTTTCATGCTAGCCACGAAGGGGAATGGTCACCACTTTTGATCATAACCCTCCCCATAATTAATACCAATTAATAATTAATAATTGATTAATTAATTAATTTAATTATTTATTATTATTATTATTATATATTTTATAATTATTTATTTCAGCATGCCAATTTTAGATTAATATAATGGAAACACCCATTGACAATTTATATTTATCCAAATAAAACCCTATATAGGATGCACCAAATTACAAGAGATAGTGCTCTCCCATTATTTTCCAATCTGCCATGTAATGTGGATGGAAGATCAACCAAGTGGTTAACCAACAAAGTGTATGAATCTAAAGTGCACTCAATAATGAGTGGTTAACTTGTTGTAATCCTACGGGATTTGTTCCTACGGTATTGTTGTACATATATGAATTTAGTTAGGTTAGTTACAGTTATATTAAGTTATGTAGACATAACTGATTTCTTGGAGTATATATGTAACTCAATGGTTTAATAAATTTACAACAGCAAGCACATATCATCTTAATTTGACAGTGGTATCAGAGCAAGGCTGGGTGGCACAGCGTGAGGCAACAACGCGAAGTGCCAGTGTAATCTCCAGCGAAGCATTGAACTGCGTGAGGCAGACAGCAGGGTTTTGCGGAGACTCCCAACCATGCCAGCATTTTCCTCTGTGTTTAAGAGCGTGAACCCCGGGAGCAATTTTTTGTTTGAGAGCCAGTGTTTTTTCTTTGTGTTTGAGAGCAAGAACCCAGGAGCGGTTTTTTGTTTTGGAGATCTAGAGACTGCTAGCATTTTCCTCTGTTGCGTTTGTAGAGTTTGATTGACAAAAACCGTCATTTATGTTCCTGTCACGAATCTGCCAACATTTTTTTTATATCAAATTTTTGGAGCAGACAAATCTGTAAGTTTAAATTGGTTTTGTTTTGGAAAAATTTGTGTCTCTAGAGCTATAGAAGTGCCACTTGCTGAATCTGGAAATTTACAAACAATTTTTTTATTTTTTTTTGGTGCCAGTGGTAGTCGTTAAAACGGGGTTTTTAAAAAAACAAACAAAAACGAGAAATATGTGTCTTTAATCTCTACTGAATCTACAAGATTAAACAGGGTAATTTTTTAAGAACGGAGAATTTATAAGAGGAATTTTTATTTGGAAGTGATTAAAACAGAAGTTTATTTTAAGGGTGCCAGTGATTTAAAACAAATTTTTTAAATATAAATTCCCTGTTATATTTAATTGGAGTGGTCCTTTCTGGAAAAGAAATTTACCAAGAATGGTTTAGGAAAGTTAAAAATACACTTATCTTTAATGATTTATGAGATGGAGTCTGTGAAGGAGAAGGAGAGAATGCACCAGAGCAGCCTGATGAGCGGAAATAGCTAGAAATCTGGAAAAGTAAAGATAAGAAGGCTTATGTCTTAATCTCCACTTCAGTCCTAGAAGAGGTAAGTAGATACATTGTTCAGTGTAAAACAACTTATGATGCCATAAAAAAATTAAAATAACTTTATGATTCACATTCTGAATTGGAGATAATTCAGTTATTGTTGAAGTTATTTAATTTGTAAATGAGCGATAATGATCCTCTAAAACTTGGCTCTAAAATTAAAGCCATCAATCATGAAATTGAATCCAATGGAGTTAAATTTGATTTGTCACTTAATGCCTTTATAAAATCTCTTTACCCTAGTTATTCACACTACTTGGAATCTCTCCAAGCTAGCGGGAAATTAAAAGATTTATATTTTGAAAAATTAGTAGTGAAGTTTGCAGAAAGAGAGAAGGATTTTGGCAAGAAAGAAGCATTCACATAGTTCTAATACCGAAACCCTATGTCTTGCTCAAAAAAACCAAAAACCTCAAGAGGAATTTTTCAGAAATACTAAGGGTAATAGAGGTCGAGGTAGGAAGAATTATAGAGGCAGGGGTGGAAGAAATATTCAGGGAGACAAACAACAGAATAAAAAACATAGAAATTTTTCTGATAAACTAGCTGTAAAATATTTTAGATGTGGTAAAATTGGACATCTTGTTGCAAATTGTAGAATTCCCTGGGAGAAAATTAATGAAAGAAGAGAATAATTGCTTCAAAAGAAAGATTATATAATTCCAAACAAAGAACAGTCTTCTGAGAATGCACATTATCTTGTTGCTCATTGTAATTTCCACATGGAAGATGTTTTCAGTACTTCTTTTTCCTCATGGTATGACAGTTGGGTTCTAGACACAAGTGCCACTTGTCATATGACTTTTCGAAGAGATTTGTTTGATCAATTTAGTGATAATATTGATAGAGTAGTGTATTTTGCTGATAAGTCCCAAATCAAACCATCAGGGATTGGTTCAATTTAGTTTAAAATTCCTGGAATTTCAAATTATATTTTGAATGATGTTTTTTACATTCCATAGTTCCAAAGAATTTTATTTTTTCTTATACAAATAAGACAGCAGGGACATTCAATTCACATATTTGATGGTAAAGTAGAAATTAGAAAAGCAGTTGATAATAAAATTGTAATGACTGGTATGGAAGAAGATAAATTATTGAAGTTGCATGGTATGTCGTCTGTTGCATTGAACATAACTTATTTGGTTCAACAAAATGATACTCTGTCATCTTCTTTATTGTGGCATGCATGCTTCAATCATGTTAATTATGAAAGTATTCGAATTATGAAACAACTGGGGATTAAGGGACTTCCAATAGCTCCGAAAAAATTGACCCCATGTAATGCTTGTATATTGGGCAAACATCACAAAGAGTCTTTTCGGAATTCTAAGTCAAGAGCTACAAGGAAATTAAGCCTCATACAATCTTATTTATGTGGTCCAATGTCTGTACCAACTTCAAATGGAAACAAATAGATACTCACTTTTATTGATGATTATTCAAGGATGTGTCGGGTTTACCTGCTTAAAGAAAAATCACAAGTTTTTGATGTGTTTAATAAATTTTATCTCTTGATAACAAATGAAGCACAATTTACTATTGGTACTATAAGGACTGATAATGGAGGAGAATATACTTCACATGCTTTTGAAACATATTTGCAAGAGAATGACATCAAACACCAGACCATAATACCATATAATCCACAACAAAATGGTGTTGTTGACCGAATGAACAGAACATTGCTTAATATAGTAAGGTCAATGATGTTTTTTAAGAATGTAAAATTGATGTTTTGGGGAGAAGTCATGCTCTGTGCGGCATACATTAGAAATCGGTGCCCTTCCTCTGTCATTAACAATGGAACTCCATAAGCAATGTGGTATAGTCATCTTCCTACTATTAAACATTTCTAAATTTTCGGTTCACGATGTTATGCTTTGATTCTTAAACATCAGAGGAATAAGCTTAGTGAACGTAGCAGAAAATGTATATTTTTAGGGTATTCCATGACTTCTAAGGCATAGTGATTGTATGATGAAGAGAACAAAAAGTTTATTTTGTCAAGAGATGTAAATTTTCTTGAAATTGATAAAGATTCATTCACTGTTGATAGACAACTTAATCACATAGAAAAAATTGTGCCTCAAAAGTTTTATTATGAATCAGATAATATACTTCCCCATCCTGAAGGGGGGGTTCCTATATTAGATCAGTCTGTGGAGTTTCCTTCTCTTAATGATAAGAAATTGGTTGATGATGATAATTTCGTTGCTGCTAATGAGGAATTGGTTGATGCAAGTGTTATGAAACCAGCTCCAAAAATATAAGAAAATAGAGATAAATGCCTTAGAAATCAGCTGCTTCGATGGGGAAACATCATTTATATTACATAAATGAACAATTCTTAGATGATACAAATTACAAAACCTCCTTTCTATATATAGGAGTCCATGGGGTCACAATATAATCCTAGCCGACCTAACAATAATAATGTAAGGGCACAATAATAACAATATGGGGGTTACAGGGGTACAACAATAACAATAAGGGGGCTACACTAACAACAATAAGGGACTACACTAGTAATATAGGGACTAACATGCCCCTCTCCTTCAAAAAAGTGTTGTCCTCAACGCTTGAGTAGCGTTGGATGCTTCTGTATAAAATTCTCATCCTCCCATGTAGAATCTTCAGTGGGTAAGTTCTTTCACTTGATGAGATACTCTGAAATTGATTGATTTCATAGTTGTCGAGTTCTTCTTTCTGTGACTTCTTCAAGTTCCAATATGATTTTTCCTTCCTCATCAATTTCTGGCAATATGGTTTGAACTGGAAGCTTGTCACCTATAACCTTCTTTAAGCATGAAACATGGAAAACTGGATGCACTCAAGAAGAAGTAGGAAGCTCCAATTTGTATGCCATAGTACCAATATTTTGCAACACCTTGTAAGGACCATAGTACTTTGACTATAATTTATTGTCCTTTTTAGCTTGCTTGAAGTACATTTGTTTGTATGGTTGTAGCCGTAAAAATACCCAGTCTCCTACATCAAAACTTCTATCTCTGTGATGTTGATCTGCCTGTTGTTTAATTCGATTTTGTGTCAAATTTAGGTTATCCTTTAAGAGTTGGAGAACTTTTTGTTGATGCTCGATGTGATCTTCCACTACTTGAACCTTAGAATTTTCTCTTAAAGATGATGTGATGGACGGTGGATAATATCCATAAAGTGCCATAAATGGAGTCATTTTTGCTGCTATATGGAAGGAAGTGTTATACCACCATTCAGCCAGAGGTAACCACTTAACACATTGTTTTTGTTTATTAGATATAAAACAACGAAGATATCCTTCCAAACATTTGTTCACTATCTCAGTTTGCCCATCGGATTGAGGATGATAAGATGAGCTATGAGCTAGTTGAGTACCCAAACAAGAAAATAATTCCATCCAAAAATTTCTGGTAAAATGGGATCTCTATCGCTTACAATAATCTTTGGGTTTCCATGTAGATTTTGAATTGCTTCCATAAATGCAGTAGCAAATGTACTTGCTTTAAATGGATGAGACAATGCACAATATTGTGCATACTTGGTAAGTCTATCAACTAACACCATGATGACACCCTTTCCTTCGGACTTAGGTAAACTTGTGATAAAATCGATTGAAATCTCCTCCCAACATTGACTTGGAATGGATAAAGTCTGTAAAAGACCCGGGGTCTTAATTGTCTCAACCTTATTTTGTTGGCAAACCAAACATTCCACACAAAATTTTAAATATCAGATTTAAGGCCATCCCAAAAAAAATACTTTCTTCACCCTGTGGTAAGTTTTTAAAAATCTTGAGTGTCCTCTTAAGGGAGAAATGTGCAATTCCAAAAGAATATTTTGTTTTAGTTGGGAATTCTTATAAAGATATAAGCCATCTTTGTACCATAAGGAATCATTTTTCCAACTAAATGTATCATATGTAGTAGGATATTCTTGCAACTTTTGAATGAGTGTCCACACTTACTCGTCTTTTTTCCATTCATCCCTTGCTTCGGTCATCCAATCTGGTTCGATAATAGAAATTGCACAAAGCAATGCTTCCACCTCTTCATCCTTTCCTAAGAGTGTATCTGCAACAACATTTAACTTCCATTTTTTGTAGATGATTTCAAAGTCATAACCCAACATCTTTGTGACCCATTTTTGCCGCTCTTTTGAAGATAGTCTTTCTTCCAAAAAATATTTAAGACTATCATTGATCAGTTTTCTTGAAGTGTCTTCCCATTAGGTAAGGTCGCCATTTCTTTAGTGCATCTACTATTGCCAACATTTCATTCTCATAAATAGCTTTCTGTAAATACTTTTCTTTGATTGGACGACTTTCAAAAGTAATGGGTTTTCATTCTTGCATTAAAACAACACCAATTCCATTTCCTGAGGCATCACATTCCACAATAAAAGTTTTTGTGAAGTCTGGCGTAGCTAAGACCGGTGCTAGGCACATTGCCTCTTTAAGATGTTCAAAGGCCTTAGTTGCTTCAGAAATCCATGAAAATGCATTTTTCTTCAATGATGTTGCTAGAGGTGTTATTCTCCTATAATTCTTAAAAAACTTGCGATAATACCTTGTTAATCCGAGAAATCCTCGCAATTGCTTTATGGTTGTGGGGACTTTCCATTCCTTTAATTTTGTTAGGGTCTACCTTAACACCCTCGTGAGATACAATATGACCCAGATATTCCACCTCTTGTACTCCAATGAAACATTTGGAGGTTTTTGCATATAATTGTTTCTCCTCCAATAGTTTGAGCACCCTGTGAACATGTTGAACATGATCCTTCCAAGACCTGTTGTAGATTAATATATCATCAAAAAATACTAACACAAATTTACTAAGGAAGGGTTTGAAAATGGAATTCATCAACCCTTGAAATGTAGAAGGTGCATTGCTAAGGCCAAAAGGCATGACCAAAATTCCATAATGACCCTCATGAGTTCGAAATGATGTTTTCGGAATATCTTCTATCTTCATTCTATTTGATGATATTCTGAACGAAGATCCAACTTGGTAAAATAAATTGCTCCATGTATTTCATCTAATAATTCATCAATCATAGAACTGGGAAATTTATCTTTAATAGTGAGATTATTGAGCTCCCTATAATCCGGACACATGTGCCAATACTACTGGAGCAGAGAAAGGACTTTGGTTTAGTTGAATTATACCAACCTCTTAACATTTATGCAATCATACGTTCAATTTCACTCTTTTGGACATAAGGATATCTGTAAGGCCTGATGTTTGGAGGAACACTTTCTGGAATCAAATGAATAGCATGATCATGATCACGAATAGTTGGGAGTCATTTGGCAGTTTCAAACACTTTGGAATGATTGTCCAAGACTTTTTGGAGATCTAGAGAAATAGATGATTTTGATGTTGGAACTTCTAGTGAGCATAATTGTGAAATTACGCCTTGTTGTTCTTTTTTCAACAGTTTTTTCATGACATTAGAGCTTATTATATTTCTCGACTCTCCTGTCGATACCCTGTAATTCAATTTCCTTTCCTTCCGAAAAAAAAAAAAATCAAGAAAAGTTCTTGAAAATAAAAGCTACCATCCCCAAAGATTGTAACCATTGTAATCCTAGTACAACATAAACACCTCCCATTGGAATGGAAAACATTGGACTATTCAATACATATTCCCCCATGGTTAGCTTGATATTATGGCATTTTCCAGAGCAATTTATAGTTCCTCCATTTGCAACCATCACTTGACATTATGGTGTTGGGTATAGGAAGAAATTCAATTCCTTGGCTACCTTACAATGAATAAAATTATGGGTACTACCCAAGTCAATCAACAGTATTACATTTTTCTTCTTGATATGTCCTTCTATCTTGAGAGTTTAAGGAGTGGTAATTCCTGCCAATGCATTACAGGTAATGGTCAGACTCATTTCTTCTTTCTCTAGGGTTGGTTCTTGGTATATATCCTCTTCTTTTGAAGTTTCTTGTTCATTTTCTTCCTCTTCTTCACAATCTATGTAAAATAATTCATTCTCAACACATTTATGACCTTTAGTGTATTTTCTATCACAACTGTAGCAAAGCCCTTTTGCTCATTTTTCTTCCAGTTGTTTTAGTGTCAACCTTGTAGGTTGTGGATGTCTAGGAGTAGCAACACTTCCATCTTTATAGATGGGAGTGGTAGGTTTCCTTGTCGCCATAATTTTACATTCAATTTTTCTTGTCAGCCTGAATGTCTTATCCAATGAATCAGGTTCCAAAAGGCGAACCTCATGTTGGATGTTATCCTTTAAAGTCCCTATGAAGACATCAATCTTGTGTTCCTCTGGAATATCAGCTACCCTTATATTCAATTTTTGGAAGTCCTCAATGTGCTCCACTGTTGAACCCTTTTGTTTGAGATTTATCAATTGACTAAAGAAGGTGTTGCTCTTTGTATCCTCATAATGTGCTATCAATTCCTCCGTAAAAATTGATGAAGTGACAATTTTTTTACGATAGCAAAGCCATCGATACCATACAAATGTATTTTGCTCTAAATGTAAAGTTGCAATGCGTACCCTTTGTGTGTTTTGCACATTATGTAGATCAAAATATTGCTCCATCTATAGTATCCATGTTATGGGATCCTTTCCATCAAACTTCCTCATATCCATCTTTGGAATATGGTGGATCTTCCATCCAACATTAGAGTTTATGAAATCACGATTAACATTTATTTTGATCTCATCATGAGTTTCCTCTATTATCTTTTCTCCATTAGGAATCATTTCGTGTATCAACTTTGTCAAACCTTCCATCAAACCTTCCATGTCTGCTTTTAGATCATTCTTCACGTCTTCCATGTTGTCTTTCATTTTTTCGTCAATGCCATCAATCTTAGCTTCCATGACTTGATCTTAGCTTCCATTCCTTTCTTCAAACCATCCATCTTAGCTTATACACCTTTCTTCAAAACTTTCATTTTATTTTTTGATGCTCTTTAGCGAAATTTGGTGCATTTTCTCTTGTAATTTTGATATATCATGTTGCATTTCTTCCCTCTTCATGAGTCATAGTAGAGTATTCTGAGGGTTTAATGGGTGCTGAATTATTTTTAGGGGGCATTTTAGAACCCAATACTGATATCTATGCTTCAATATGCCCTTGGAATCACTTCAAACTAATTTTTCAAACAAGACTTATGCAATTTGAAAAAAAAATACACGCATTTTTCTTGCTTTGAGGAGCTTGATATTGAAACTGAATTATCTCTGTGATTTCGGATCTTCAATATCCGAAATTCAGTCTTATAGTAGCCTTCTGAATCTTCTTTCGAATGCCCACATGTTTGACCTGATTTGGATGCTTCAAGACAAAGTTATGCCCAATCTCCCACAATGACCAAATTATGGCCTGGTTCAGTAGAGCGAACTTGTAAGGCATGCCACGTGTCACTGTTTCCTCCTTTGGAAATAAATTGATACACAGGAAACTACAGCCTGTGTACTTTTGACTACTTTTTACAACATTCCAATCCGATGCTCAAAGAGAGAGTTATGACAATTTTCCCAAGGCCGCCTCTTTTAGATGAAATTCGAGAGCCTGCAAAAACCCTAACTTCCACAGATCATATCTCCAAAAATATTGCGAACCAAGATCTAAAATTTTTACACGAAGTTCCTCAGGATTTTGGCTTCTTGTGGTAAAAAATTCAGCTTCTGAACCTTTGTAGAAAAAAAAAAATTATAGTGAAAATTCCACGATGACCTGTTTGAAGCAGTGAAACCCTAGAATCCAAAGCTCTGGTACCAAATGTTATAAAACCAGCTCCAAAAATAGAATAAAATAGAGATAAATGCCTTAGAAATCAACCACTTCGAGGGGGAAACCTCCTTCATATTACATAAATGAACAATTCTTAGATGATACAAATGACAAAACCTCCTTTCTATATATAGGAGTCCATGGGGTCACAATATAATCCTAGCCTACCTAACAATTATAATGTAAGGGCACAATAATAACAATATGGGGGTTACAGGGATACAAAAATAACAATAAGGGGGTTACACTAACAACAATAGGGGACTACACTAGTAATATAAGGACCTAACAGCAAGTGTTTCTACAGGAACAATGACAAAAATGGCAAGAATTGAGCCAGATGAGGAAGATGAGCAACTTCTGCAACTTCCTGAACAACTTCCTACACAACCTTTACGAAGGTCAACTCGTATTCGAACATTTCCAAAGAAATATGATGAGTTTAAGGTTGAAAGTTCCTCAGGTAATTTTTCTCATTGTGAATTTAATTTTTCTCTGAATTGTGAACCTACTTGCTTTGAAGAAGCTACTAGTTATGAACAGTGGAAAGATGCAATGCAAAAGGAATATGATGCTCTCATAAAAAATGGCACATGGAGGCTGGTGGATCCTCTTGTTGGCATCAAACCTATTGGTTGCAAATGGATTTATAAAACTAAGTATAAAGTTGATGGTTCGCTAAAAAACACAAAGAAAGACTTGTAGCAAAGGGATATGCACAGAAAGAGGGTATCGACTATACAAAGATTTTTTTTCCTACAGCGAAATGTGTCACTATTAGATCTTTGTTTGTTATTGCAGCTCAGAAAGAATGGAAAATTCATCATATAGATGTCAAAATTCCTTTTTAAATAGAGATTTGAAAGAAAATGTTTACATGTTTTAGCCAGAAGATTTTTTCGTTAAAGGGAAAGAACCAAAGGTTTGCAAACTAATGAAGTATTTGTACAGCTTGAAACAAACGCCACGAGCATGGTATGAGAAGCTAACTGAACATCTTCTTAAATTAAACTATAAACATTTTGACCTAGATGATGCAACTCTTTTTGTTAAGAAAGTTGGAAGATCAGTTGTATATCTAGTTGTATGTTGATGATATGATAATCACAAGAAACAATGATGAATATATATCATCTATAAAGAAGGAATTGAAAAAGGTTTTGATATCACAGATTTAGGTTTACTTCATTATTATCTTGGAATTGAAGTTCATAAAAAACCACAACATATTTTCATCTCTCAGAAGAAATATGTTGATAAGTTATTGAACAGATATAGTATGACGGAATGTAATCCTGTTGCTAATCCAATGGAGCAGAATTTGAAACTCACTTCCGAAGAAGGAAAACCGTTTGAAGATCCAACAAAGAATAGACAACCTTTTGGAAGTTTGATTTATTTGTTTATTACTCGTCCTGATATAACCTTTGTTGTTAGAATATTTCCCAAGTTTATGCATCATCCTTGTGAGGGGCATTGGGTAGCAGCAAAAAGAGTTTTGAAATATTTAAAAGGAACTCAAACTTACGGCATCAAATATTCCAAAATTTTAGACTTCCATCTTGTTGGTTATTCAGATTCAGATTTTGATGGAGATAAGGAAAATGGAGTCTCAACTTCTAGATATTCGATGAATCTTGGATCAGCAGCCATCAGTTGGAGATCACGCAAGCAATCTGTTCTTGTTGATTCTACGACTGAAGCTGAATATGTTGTATCAACTCAAGCCACTAAGGAAATCATTTGGCTTCGAAAAATACTCAAAGGTTTGTAGAAGAAACAAAAAGCTTCAGCGGCTTTGTGTCGACAACTTTCCTGCAATTTAGTTGGCCAGGAATTCAAAGTTTCATGATCGAACCAAACATATCAACACCAAGTATCATTTGATTTGACATCATGTATAGGCCAAAACAATTCATCTGACACATTGTCCAACTTCAGAACAAATTGCAGATATTTTTACCAAAACATTAAGGCATGAAAATTTCGAAAAATTTAGATCTTTACTCAGAGGTCCCTTCGAATTAAGAGGAGAAATGTTGTAATCCTACGAGAGTTGTTCCTACGGGATTGTTGTACAGATATGAATTTAGTTAGGTTAGTTACAGTTATATTCAGTTATGTAAACAGAACTGATTTCTTGGAGTATATATGTAACTCAATGGTTTAATAAAATTACAACAGCAAGCACATATCATCTTAATTTGACATAACCAACAAAGTGTATGAATATGAAGTGAGCTCACTAATGAGATTATATAAAGTTATTGCTATAGAATAAGCATTTCTAATCTGCTATCTAATGCGAAAGGAAGATCAACTAAGTGGTTATCCAACAAACTGTATGAATCTGAAGTGCTCTCGATAATGAGATTATACATGTTCTTGCCATAGAATGAGCATGTTGTTACAATGGGACCCGCCTCTCCAGCACAAAATCAAAATCAAACGTTTCTTCCCTTTGCATTAGAGGGGATCTGAAGATTTTCAAAGTGGTTAACCAACAAACTGTATAAATCCGAAGTTCTTCAATAATGAGATTACAAATGTTCTTGCTATAGAATAAGCATGGAGCTACATTTGGGCTCTGAGCCTCACCCGCGCAAAATCAAAATCAACCTTTCTTCCTTTTGCACTAGAGGGACTTCGAAGATTTTCTACTACAGAAATTCAAAGAATCTTGGTCAAATATACCATCATATCACTACTATACAAAATCTGTACCATCTTTCCCGTCATGGTTATCTCCAGATGACTTGCTTGATTTTGGTTTTAAAGACGAAAATGAATTCTCTTTGATGATCGTTTGCTTTACTAGAAGTTCATCTGTTTCATGTAGATTTAAGTAGGTGTAAAAGGCCATTCCGGCTAGAGCCATTGTTGCCCCCAAAAGGCTATTTATTCCTGGATCAGACTGGAAAGCAATGAATCCTCCAAGAAGAATAATACAGGTTTTGAATTGTCCAAGCACAACATGCGTTGTAGCAGAAGTAGCCCTGCAAAGAACAGTGGTATAACCATCAATATGCCCACCAAGCATCAGGGGATTAGTGATCAGATTAACAAGAAAATCATATTAGCAGCTTACCCCAGTGCTAAAGCACCTGACCATTGTAGCAAAAACCCCAATGCGGCAGACGTAAGAATGGCCAGTGTATTGGAGATATTCCAATTAAACGTTAGTAAACCGGGAGGATCCAACCAGGGCATTAAAGCCACCAGTGAAAATACTGTTACTGGTGTTGTTTTCCACATCAATCTGTTCACCATGCAACATGAATTAATATGTTGGATTACTGCAATATAAATCAATTATTTTGACTATGAATTTCGACACAAATGTTAATTCGTAAAGACACTACTTCGGCATCCAACTTCATTTCAACCATTCTAAAGACTCACACATTGCACAGGAAGCTCAAGTACTTACCCAAGTGCAGTCCAATTGTCTTGTTGCTGAAGATTTGACCAGAGAATTTTGTTTGTTGCACTTGGTACTATCCATGCTAGAGCCACTAAAGCACCGAACAGGTTAAATTGCAAGTCTGTGACAGTTGCAATAGCGACTCCAAAAGAAACAACCATCAATGAAAGTGCCTGCAGTCCGTACAAGATTTTGTCTTATCTGTCCGAGACAGAATGCAATAACAGGGGCACTAAGCTACGTGAGAAATAAAAAGGTTATTTAAAAACAAAAGATTTCAGTACCTTCTGGAAGGAAACTCTCTTTCCCAAGAACAGAAACTCAGTCAACACAATAGTTGGAGTGACAGCAATCTTGGCCATTTGATAAAAGCCAACACTAATTCAAAACAATGTCAGACTGAAATACTGCAAAGTTGCCAAATCCCACAAGCAAAAAATAAGTGAATTTAATGATGTACCTGTTGAATTTTAAGCTAACATTAGCAAGACCATTAGAAAATGCCGTAACCATTCCCAGAGCAATCAAAGAGGAAAACGATGTTGATTTGGCCGGAGGTGCTGTAGGCAGAAGACATGTTGCGTTGAGGAATGCCATGAAGATCCAACTTAGTCCATAGTGGACTAGTGTGAGAAATATGGGATAGTTAAACCCCACCTTCCCAAGTAACTGGAAATAACAAAATCAATCAAGTTTAGATGGGCTTCTTATTTTTCAAATTCAGTAGTACGCCGCTATGGTCTAGCATTCTCATCCACTCGCTAAACTGGTTGAATGAAAGCCAGGAAAACTTTTATGCTTGTGACTGATTTTATGCAGACAAGTCAAAATCCTTATGGAAAAGATACCCAAGGATTATTCATTCTGCAAAAGGCATATCTCGAACTCACCAGCATCCAAACAATATAATTCAAGCTCAGTACAAAAATTGATCTATAACTTATAGTGAAAATGATCTCCAATTGTACAGTAAATTACAAAACTGAGTGGGACTTATAAAATAGTAAAGGAAATTTTATACACAACATTCCATGTTAATGTAGTTAGTAACAGCTTCTCTCCAACTGTGACGTTAAACCTAACTAGAGAATACAAAAAATTAAATGGCACCAAGGAGGCTCATCATTCACATTATGGTTCATGAATGACTCGAATCAACCACCAAACAATATAAATTATTTTATATGTCTTAAAAAAAAATTATGTTTCCATATACACTCCACATAAAATACTGTGCAACAATTTTTACGTCCTTGCCATTTATTCAATCAAATCCACTAACATGGACAGGCATTTATAATAAAGGAAAACAGACAACAGCATGCTGTCAAGGATCCAATTCCCTCTAACAAATTACCTGAATTAATCAGAATCCATTAAACTAAAACTACTTCATTTGCTCCCTGTTACAACATACTTTGTATGGGGTGTCAAAGGACCATTTTTCATGACATCTATGGACTTTCTATAGACCAGTTTGCCAATCATAGGCATTATCATGGTACACATGTTCTCCTTAGTACTACCAATTTGGTTGATCCAGTGCCGACCACCCAGGGTTATGTGGTATTCATGGAAAAAGACTTTACATAATCAGTTTGTCATGCCTTTTCACTCTAAAGTCTCGTCAGCATATCTGATAGAATGGTTATATTTAGACCCATGGTGTAGGTTCCTTCAATTGAATATTATGTATCATTTCAGCTTGATGGAGACACTATTCTCATGTTGAATCACTGTTAGGAAGATCACCTTGTTATTTCCCCTTGCTTATGATGCTCTAGTCACTACTTTCACTTCGCAAGGTGGGTTTATGTCTTGTGTCAAATTGTTTGTGTTGTCTATTACATGGTGGGTTTTTTTCCTAGTGCTTTACGTTGGTATCATTCACATTTCATCACCTTCCATAACTGTACATGTTGCTGCAAAATCTAGCAGGCCTAGTGCAAAGCCTCACTAGGCAGATCCTGACCTCAGTGCAACAAGAGATCGGTTGCCACTGTCACCTCAACAGCATTTCTCCAGCTGTTTAGTGGTATTCAACCACAAGGAAGGCTTCCCTAAAAGGATCACCTCAAGGATACTCAACAAGAATGGTTCAAGGTGATGGATGGGTTCTAAAGATTCGGATATAGTACCATCAGAGCATAGATGACTTATATAATCTTTACCAAAGTTCAGGCACTATATCCTTAGACCAACTAAGTGAATTACAGGGCTTTTATAAGATAGGGTTTTGCATATTTTCAATGATAAGGCAAGTGATGTCATATAACAGCCAAAAGGAAAGGTCTTGCAATGATAGATCAACAAAGGGTCAAGACCTTAAATTAGATATGAAGGATCTAGGGTTTACAACGGAAATTTTTGGCTGAAACATGCATAAAATAACAAGAGGATGATGACATCAGCCTTAAAAAGGGGATTAATATGCAAAGAATGCTAGTTTTTGCTTTTAGACAATTATTCAATGCAATTCCTATCTAAAGGGCAATGAAACATCAAAGATAAATTACCTTTTTAGCAATATTTCAAATAAACCCTAACCCTAAGCCTAAATATCTAGGAATTAAGAGAGAAGAAGGTGAAATTTATTTAAGAATAGGGTTTGCCAACACCACCTAGATTAATGTCTTGTTCTAAATGGGCAAATGGAGTCTTCTAGGCAAATGGGGTACCTCACCATCTAGCATTCTTCTTGAATGAAGGTGGGTCATCCTTCGACAAGTATTTGAACCATCTTGAAATCATCTTCTTTTACTTAATCTTTTGGGAATTCTAACATGGATTAAGGGGTGATCTAGATGATTGACTAATCTTGAATATAAACCTGTTCTCTCACTTTACAAGGGAGGTTAGTTTTTGACCTTAATCCAGTGTGACCACCTCTGAGGGCCTAAGGTTATAGGTGTTGATTTTTCTAGGGTTCACAGAAACTAGAAACAATTTCCTTCAATGGATAACTACTTCCAATGATTTATTAGCATCAATTTTATATAACATCCAATATCATTAATCAGTTACACAGATGAAAGTTTCAACCATTAAACATGAAAGAGCAGTAAAAATGAGACAAGAGGCACAAAAAACTAGGCTTGAGGTCGGGGCAAAACCCACAAGGGGAAAACCCAGAAATATTTCCTTATGAGAGAGAGAGTTCAATGTTCATCAAAACATCCATAAATAAAACATCAAGATAACATCGAACCAGTAACAAGAGCTACCAAGCCTCTCCTCCTTTTTCCTTCTGAAATTCAGCCTCCTACTCCTTTCTTCGTTGGATCAGAGATAAAACAAGAGATCATTGATGTGTCAAAGTGTGGAGGAGAGGTCTCATATTTATAGTCTCCCAAAGGGGTCGAAAGAGTGCCTCCATGGGGCCTTGCTGACTAGGGGTTGACTTGATCAAGGAGGAGGTCGACTTTACATTTGTTGAGTCATTAAATTCAAATTTAATTTTCTCCTTTTTCTTTTGATGAAAATACCAACCATGGCTACTATATTTCCAAAAATAGGAGCGACACTACTTGGGAGACTTGGATTGAAGTAGTGTGTCAACGATTATTCCATACTTACCACTTTCCATCATTCCCCATATTTCATACCCATTCCTTGGGCTTGTGGTCATCGGTTCATTGGGTTTTGAATTCTCTTATCCTCATCCTTAAGCCTAAGCTGGAAACTTTTCCTGGAGGTTGATATAGTTAGAAGGAAGATAAAAGCATAAAATGGCCACAATAAAGAAAAATAAAGTCAAAATGCAAAAGATGGTTAGGATATAAATTAGTGCATTGGAAAAAGCCTAGCATGAGCTCTACCCCCCTCATTAGCCATCACCTAGTTCCTTGAGCACTTGATGCTACATCACATATTAAAGAAACTCTTGCATGTGTCAACTACGATGAATGATAAACTGACTCATCATTAAAGGGTAAATAAATGTTAAACCATTAAAACCAAGCTTGGCCTCCTAAGTTATGCTCCCAGTCAAAGCATTATCAAAAAGAAGTAAAAGGTGCAGCAGAGGGATGCAAAAAGTAGGCCTAGGAAAGGGGCGATTCATGCCTCCATGGTTGTTCCCTCCGTACATCTAAAAAACCAGATTCGTTGTTATAGGGCCACGTGTCCTGAATCTGTCAAATCGGACACGATTTGTACAAATTCATGTTCGACGGATCGAATCCGATCGTGTCTCGATCTGCTAGATACTACCCACGCTAAAAAGCGTCCGATGGGTTATAAAACACCTATTTTGCTTCATTTCTTTCACATTGTGTTTGCTTTGAGTGAAGAGAGGAGCAAGGAGCAAGGGAGCGTTTTCAAGGAGATTCAAGCAACAGGTTAGTGCATTGTCTCTCTATTTTTTTGCATTCGGTTTGCATGTGCATATGTTTTACAAATTTGGGCATTTTTTGTTTATTTTTTACAGCATTCACAGCTCAATCAAGGGCAGCAAGGAAGGGGAAAAGGAAGGAGAAGAATGTCCCCATTGGATATGCCCCTCCTGTTCCTATTTCATCAGGGTCTGCAAGTGTTCCATCTATTGGAAGTGGGGCTGCAACAACAGCTTCAAATGTTGAGGGAAGACAAAAAACTCAAGACCACAAATATCCATTGTGGAATTATGTCACAAGGGAGGCAGGGCCAGGCAGCATGATGAAGGGAGGAGGCAATGTTGCTTGGATATGCAGTTATTGCCACAAACCATTTCATGAACACATATTATTGTGTGAAAGCTCATTTGTTGTCTTTAGCAAGTTGTGGAATTTCAGCTTGTACACAGATATCTTTAGCAAAGAGGAAGGAAATGGAAAGAGAGGCATTTGTTGGTGTGGAAAATGTGACTGGAAAAACAAAAGAAAACAAGAATGATGACCCGCTTCCATTCTTGAGGAAAAGCAGCGACAAGTTCCCATTTAAGAGTTTTAGAGGGGGACAAGCAGCAAAAATAAAGGCAACTGCATGTGGTCCAATGGACAAGATTTTCCAGAAAGAGAAGAGGGAAGAGCTTGATCTCACCATTGCATTTTTTTCTATCAGAACTTCATATCCTTTAATGTTGCACGGTCACCTCTATTTATTGAGATGTGTCGAGCTCTAAGTCAAGGGGCTCCATTAGGGTATGTGCCTCGTGGGTCAGAGAAGCTTAGAACTACATTGTTGACAAGGGAAAGGAAAGAGGTGGACAAAATGCTTGAACCTATAAAATCAGCCTGGCCAACATCTGGGGTTAGCATTATTTCTGATGGATGGACAGATCCAGAGCGACACCCACCCATCAACTTCACTGTGTCTTCCTTGAATGGTCCAGTTTTCTTGAAATCAGTGGATGCACTTGCAGAATACAAGGATGCACAATATATGGGTGAGTTGTTTATTAAAGTTATTGAAGATGTAGGTGTTGATTATTGTGTGAAAATCATTACAAATAATGCACCTATTTGCAAGGCTGCTGGCATGATTGTGGAAGCTAAAGATCCACAAGTACTTTGGACACCTTGCATTGTCCATTCATTGAACTTAGCACTGAAATCTATTGCCTTTGATGTGCTTTGGATTGGAAGCATTATTGAGGGTGCATCGCATATCCGCAACTTTGTACAAAACCATACAAATGCCCTCACTATCTACAAGGAGTACACCAATCTATCATTATTGAAGATTGCGGATACATGGTTTGCCTTTTCATTCATCATGTTGAAGAGGTTGAGGGAGATCAAGACTGCTCTTGGGGCGATGGTTATTTTAGAGTTTTGGTCTTTTTGGAGAAAGACAGATGAAGCAACCTCAAAAAGAGTGAAGGACACAGTGTTAGACGATGCCTGGTGGGAGAGGGTAGATCTACTTATTCAAATCATGGACCCTATCATTTCCTTGCTTCGATTTGCAAATACAGACCAACCCATCTTAGGAGAGGTTTATGAGGGATGGGATTCCATGACTGAATCTGTGAGGAACATTATTTTACAGAGTGAGTGCCCCGAGTATGAGACATCACCAGAGGCCTTCTTCACCACCAAACAGAATATTCTTGTCAGCAGATGGGACAAGAATTACACACCGTTACATTGTTTGGCTCACTCGTTGAACCCAAAATACTACAACCATAAGTGGATGAATGGTGGAACTTCTCGCAGATTCCCTCCTCACATGGATTGTGAGATTTCACAGGGGAGGAAAGATGCATTCAAGAGGATTTTTCAAGATAGGGCATCCCTTGATGAGGCGGAGGATGCCTTTGTATAGCTTTCCAATGGCACTAGCGATTTGCAGGCTATGATGTGATTAGAGATAGGGGGGCTAAGAAGCCCTATTCTTGGTGGGCAACTCATGGGGCAACAAGCCCTCCTCTACAATATTTAGCCATGAGGCTCCTCTCTCAGGTGACTTCATCCTCTTGTTGTGAGAGGAATTGAAGCACATATGGGAATTTGTATAGTGTGAAGAAGAGCAGGCTTGAGCAGTCTAGGGCAGAGAAAATGGTGTATGTGTGCACCAACCTTCGCCTTATTTACAGGCAAAGGGATGAGTGGTTGAAAGGAAAGACAAAGATGTGGGATGTCTTTCCTAATGATATGGGTCTGGACAACAGTGTTGACTTGGCATTGGCCAACTTGGATCTCAATGAGCCGGTGCTAGAGCCTTTCACATTTGATGATGGTGATACTATAGAGGGGTCATCCTCCACACTAGCAAATGCAGAGATGACATTGGATACAAATGAGAAGGATGCAGCAGAGGAGAGCAATGGTGACCATGATGATGAGGATAGTGATGTTGATTATGATGATGAGGATTGATGACTCATGACTCATGAGCTAACTACTTCCTTGAGGCTTGTAGACTTGTAGTTTTTTTTTATTTGCTATTTCTATTTGGCATTTTCCATTAGCATTGTACTACCTATGTAACACATTTTGATTTTGATGACTTAATGAGAAAACAACAATATCTTACTATCTTGTATTTCTCCTATTGGATCATTGATGAATTGTATTTGTAATATCAATATGTATGCATAATGTATTATTTTTTAAATTGTTAATGTATGATTGTATGAAGTATCTTCGTAAAACTTACATCTAGATGAAGATCTATGTTTGAATCAATGAATTTGTATGAATTTATGTAAGAAATATCTAATTTTTAATATATATATATATAATGTGTCCTGTTCTAGGGGGTCACTGTGTTCATGTCCAACACTCAAATCCGCGTGTCCTTCGTGTCCCGTGTCCTGTGTCCCTGTGTCAGTTAACTTAGCCTTACATCTATACACTTGGGATGATGGACCACTATCAGTTGGTATCATTGCCATGGAAGCTTTCCTTGAAGTCCTTCCCCTCCATTGCCACCATTTTCATAAGCACTTATGGATTGAAGGGTTGGCCTAAGACATGTCACCTCCCCATAGGGGCTGGAAACACCTAATAGGGTTGACCTTCTAGCCATCCTAACGTAAGTAGGGAACATGGGACTTGGTTTAGTTAGATATTTGATGTTGATCTCAGTTTGAAGTGTTATTATGCCCTTAACAATTACGTATGGTCCACTATGGTGCAACTATGGTCATTGTCCCTAATGATTGGTGGTTTTCACTTGACCTTGAGATGGTTTTTCCAGGTGAACCTTCACACCACATAAGAGGCATTTGAGGGTACACTATATCACTCCACTTTTGATCAGTAGTTTTCATTGATGAAAACCCAAGCAGCACCAGGGGCTACCCCGATGTTGCATGGGCATTTTGACTTGACAACTTATTCTATTATGAGTCAAGGATCTTTTGGATGGATTCTACTCGTCGAGATGTTTGCGTTGATATATGGCACGCCACGTAATTCTTCACGGTTTGAGAGATATTCATGTTTGAAGTTAGTAACCCTAGTTAGTTGGCTAAAACCCCATGGGGTTGTCGCATGGCACTCATCATTTGTTGTGGTCATTGAATAGTCAATAATTAATAATGTTTTAAGCTCCTAAAATCCCTCCAACGTTCACTTGTTGAAGACCCTCTCAACCTAAGCATTTCTATAAATTGTGACCCTCATATCCTCATGCAAGGATTTCACCGCTTCAAACAGGTCATCCTGGCATTTTCGCTATAACTTTTTTTCTATGAAGCTTCAGAAACATAAATTAAAACCTATTTGAGCCGAAATATTGATGAACCTCATGACGAAATTTCAGATCTTGGTTCGCTATAATTTCGGAGATATGATCTGAGGAAGTTAAGGTTTTTGCAGACTCCCGAATTCCATGTCAAACAGGTGACCTTGGGAAAATCGTCATAACTTTCTCTTTGAGAATTGGATTCAAATTTCATAAAAGGTGACAGAAAGAGGACGGACTGTAGTTTGTTGGGTATTGTTTTCAGGACCGAAGGTCGGAACAGTGACACGTGGAACTTCGTACAAGTTCTCTCTACTGAACCAATCTACAATCAGGTCATCGTGGGAGATTGGGCCTAACTCTTTCTTGAAGAATCCAATATCGATCAGACTTGTGGGGTTGGAAAGAGCAATCAGAGGGTTACCACAGGACGAAATTTCAGACCTTAGAAATCCGAAATTACATAGATACAGCGGATTCAATATCAAGCTTCTAGAAGGCAAGAAAAAGTATACATTCAAGGATCAGTGCAGTAAGGACCACACATCGACAGTCAAGGGTAAGTCTGCTACAACACGGTATGTATCATTAGTGTTTTCATTTGAATTTGAATATCATCTCTGACATGTGTTTTTGCATGAAAGTGTAAGTATTTTGTATGTAAGTTTTTTTTCATTTTGTTCATAAATGTTGAACGTATTTACATTTGAATTTTGAATATTTCCCCAACATACATTTTGTAGGACAGTGTAAGTATTTTATTTGTATATTGGTTTGGGTCTTGTTCATTAATGCATGTGCAGGAAGGAGGACACAAGAGGACAACTCGGACACATACTAGAAGGACGTGCAGCATCAAAGTACCATCACTTGAAGCAAGCACAACAATACCTCAGCAGCTGCTAGTGATCCAAGAAGTAGTGTCAAGTCAAGTATCAGGTCGTGTCAAAAGTCAGTGTTGTAAAAATCATCATTGTAAAAATGTAAGGGAGTCATTATCGTAAAAGAGTCAATTTGCCTAGAGTTGAAGAGGCATTGTTGGGAGGTATAGGAGTCATCGTTGGATAATGTTACTGTATCGTGGATCATTGTCCCTGGTATGAGATTCCACATTCTTGTCTTATTTCTGATCATTATAGGGTGGCAGGGAGGTGCTAGGTTGATGCATGAAGTCACCGATAGGTTGGAGCCTGTGAACACTTCAGGATGTTAGGTCGGTCTAGGATGTCGGGGCATCCATTCAGTTGACTATTGAAGAAACCAGGGCGTTGGGGCGTCCTTCCAGTGGGAGCTGGTGAAGAATGTTTTTCTAGAATTCTAGGAAGTTGTAACTTTCATTTCAGTTGGGGCTGAAGATTAAGGAATTTATTAGAAAAGTGTTCGGTGGTGGCTTTTGACCCGGAGGGGGTTTTCCACCTAAAATTCGTGTGACTATTGTGTTCTATTTTTTGCTATTGTTATTGGATAAACATTAAGAATAATTGAAGATTAATTAATGCTCTGAAAATATTTAAAAGTGCTAATTGCTAAGGAATATTGATTCACCCCCCCTCTTAGTGTTTCCAACAATTGGTATCAGAGCTTGGTTCCTTCAATAGCAGTCTAACAACTGGAAGGAGATCATGGAGTATACTCAGAATAGAGTTCCTCTGTTCAATGGAAATAACTACGCACTTTGGAGTGGAAGAATGCAGGTTCATTTGCTGGAGCAAGGATGCGAAGTGTGGTAAATCGTTGAAAAGGGATTTACAGCAACCCAGGATGAACAAGGTAAGAAAAATATGGTCTATGATGCAAAGGCTAAAGATCTCATTATCAATGGGCTTATCGAATCTGTCTATCTTAAGGTACTGAGTTGCAAAACTGCTAAAGAAGTATGGGGCAAGCTTGAGAATATATATGCAGGTGACTCAAACGTGAAAGAAGCAAAGCTTCAAATTTACAGGGCAAAATTTGAGCAACTCAAAATAAAAGAAAGATGAAAATATTGCTGCATACTTTCAACGTGTTGATGAAACAACAAATGCATTGAAAGGTTTGGGAGAACCTGTCGACACGAAAATTGTTCTTCGAAAGATCCTTAGAACCCTGTCGGCAAGATTCAACCCAAAGGTATTTGTCTTAGAATATAGTTTGAATGTAACCAATCTCAACAAAGATGAATTGCATGGAGTCCTTATGGCATATGAAATGAGGATTGAAGAAGAGGACAACACATCTGACCCAGAAACAACATTCGTTGCATCCAAGAGGACTAGTAAGGACAAGCATACTCCGAAAGTGAAAACTTGCAGTTGTAAGGAAGAAGATGTAGAAGAATTTTCAGATAAATAATTTTCCTACTTCACGCGAATAATGAGAACAGGTACGAGGAAATTCAAAGGTAAACTTCCATTGATATGTTTTGATTGTGGTGAGGTTGGGCATTTTGCAGCCAAGTGTCCTCACAAAAATGAGGTTGTTATGAAAGGAAAGAAAGGTCCTAGGAAGTTCAAAAACCAAGGCAAGAAGAAATGGTTTAAGAAGAGTTTCTTCTCCAAAGAAGATAGCTCCTCATCTGATGAAGACAGTGATAACGAAGAAGAAATCAACGGAAGAGTATTGCTTATGGCCAAGCAAAATAAGCAAGAGGCATCTAACGAAGACGGAGACGAAGAAGAATAGAAGATTGAGGTTGAATTTCAAAACAAAATAACCAGGGTTATCAAAAAGCTCAAGGCCGAGAAGAAGCACGTCAACACTCTTGAAGACGTATTAAAGACAGAAGGGGAACAGGTCCTAAATCTTAAAATCAAGGTTGAAGAATACAAAAGAGTTGAAGAATCGGTTAGGGAAGAATTAAAGGAAAGCAACAAGGAAAGAGAAGCATTGGAAGCTGAAATAGTTTCTCTACAAAAGCAAGTAAAAAATGGAAAAAACTCTTCAAAACTACGCCAACAATTCAAAGGCATTAGAAGAAATCATTAGCAATCAGCGATCAAACAGTGACAAGGTTGGTCTTGGTTACAAAGAAAAATCCGAAAAGGAACCAAGTCCTTCTATGAGAACAAAAGAAGATGGATATGCAAAATCTAACAAGTAGGTAGACCTCCTAGACAACTCAAGGGATCTGGGCTCGCAGGAAGAACCATGGAAGAAAATTCCTCGAAGAATATTTTCTCCCAGGTATCAAATTTATCTTCTATGGTCATTGTTATTCATGTGGAAGGTTTGGACATAGAGCTATAAAATGTCGCACGTATGTTTGGAATAAATACAGTTTCAGGAGATCTTTCAGAAATGGATATTCCGGAACTCAGTAGAATATTAACAGATTTGATCATTTGAGAGATTTTGTCGAATGTTACAAATGAACACCTGACTAAAGATTGCAGACTTGGAAGTTCTTCAAAGGAATTCTCACACAATCAGAATGAACAAATATGGAAAAAGAAGACTGAAAAATGTGCTATCGCTCTCAAGGATCAAAGCAACAGAAACGTTTGGTATGTTGATAGTGGTTGCTCAATTCATATGACTTGAGATAGGAATAAGTTCATATCCTTGAAGGAAAAGAAAGATGTAACAATGTCTTTTGAAAATGATGGGTCTTCAAACGTCATAGGAGCAGGTATGGTCACACTTGGAAGCAAGAATGCATTAGCGAAGGATGTGTTGTTGGTTGAAAATATGAATCACAATCTGCTCAGTGTTGGACAGATGTGCGATCAAGGACACACGATGCTATTTAAATGTAAGAAATGTGAAATCAGGAAAGGAAAGCTCGATAAAATTGTGGCTACAGCAAGTAGAGCTCCAAATGACATATATTTTGGATGAGACACCTAAAGGGTGATTTTTGGAGAAAGAAGACGAAAATTGGTTATGGCACAAACGAATGGGACATATAAATTTCGACAATTTGGTCAAGATCAGCAAGAAGGAAGAAGTAAGAGAAATGCCTAAAATTTCAAAACCTATCAATACGATATGTGAATCTTGTCGGCACGGAAAGCAGACAAAAGTTGAATTCAAGACAAAAGAACACTTTGCATCACGTCCATTGGAATTAGTACATATTGATCTGTGTGGTCCTATGAGAACAAAAGGTTTAGATAGAGAATTATATTTTATGCTAATGATAGATGATTACACCAGAATGACAACCGTTAGTGTTTTAAAGAAAAAGGCTGAGGCATTCGAGTATTTTAGAATCTACAAGGAATTGGTCGAAAATGAAACTAATTTGGAGATCAAATGTCTGAGATCAGATAATGGCAGAGAATTCAATTCCAAGGTATTTCAGTAGTATTGTGACGAAATTGGAATAAAAAGGCAATTCTCAACAGCCAGAACACCACAACAAAATGGAGTTTCTTAAAGAAAAAATTGAACCGTACAGGAAATGCCCAGAAGAATGTTAAATGACTCAAAATTAGATGATAAATTCTGGGTTCAAACAATCGATACAGTCGTATTCATTATAAACAGAGGCCTGCTAAGGAACAACTGTAACATGACTCCATACGAACTATGGAAAGGAAGACCGACTAACGTCAAATACTTCAAAATATTTGGAAACTAATGCTACATCAAAAGAGAAGATCAAAAATTGGGCAAGTTTGATTCCCGTGTCGATGAAGGTATTTTCGTTGGTTATTCACGCAAAAGGAAGGCTTAATGTCATATCCCGAAGGGGAAATAGACAGTAATACAAAGCATACAACAAGATATATAGTGCTAGAAACAAATCATGAAGCAGATACACATGAAATAGAGAGAATGCTAAGCCATTTTATTATGCTAAGAAATATAAAGAAGTACAAGAGGTGATCAGAGTGATGGCACCTCGACTTGCACCAGGCAAGTGTAGGAATACTCTCAGAATATCAAAGGAAATGGTTGATCTCTGCTCTAACTCCAACTGCTGAAATGTTGTCGTGCTGCTGCAACTGCTAGGACCAAAATGAGTATTTGGGGCTGCTCCCCTACTCGAAAAATGTTGATACTCTGAAATCGGCCTCTACTCACAATACCCAGAAAATCCCAGAGAGCGTTTCTGAAATGCTCGATCCCCGAAAATACTTCCCTTGAGGATCTACGCTATCCTCCCAAGGGCCACACTGGTGCTGAATGATAGCCTCCAAAATAGGGAGTCCTCTCTCTCCCAAATATCTCCAATAGGCAAGGGCTAGCCCCTTGCTCACTCCTCCGGCCTAAATCCTCCAAAATGGTACCAATCCGGAGCTCCCCCAAGATGAATTGCATCCTCCCTCTCAAGACTGCGCAGTCCCTAGATGCTCTGCTCCTCCTAGAATGCAACCACAAATCCTCCTGCAAAAATGATGGTGGAATACCTCACCCGAGCAAGCACTCGAAGTCTCCCAGGGCTGAGGGTGGGATCTCCGCACGGAGACACTCGATGTACTAAACAGTACTGCAGACAAGCTAAACAGCCAGCGTGCTCCAATTCGAAATGACAAGCTCAATCTGCATAAACATGAATGATCAAATGAGGAGGCTCTCCTCCCTTTTATAACGATGGGCCTCTCTCACTCTAAGCCCCACCATCTCCTACGTGCTCCTTGGCCCACGCTGTCCCTCTCAACTACGTGAGGTAGGCCCCACGTTGCCCACATGGTCTGCGTCCTCCTCTCCCTGCACTGTCCACTTGGCCACTAGGCCCCACCTCCCCAAATACGATGTGGACTTTAAGGAAATATTTTATCCTAAGTGAGTTATTTAATATTTCACCCACTTTATTCATGCTCCAACTATAATAAAGCAAAATTGGTCAAAATTAATATTTCCAACTTGCTATCGCTAATTGGGAATATTACAGTCTCCTTCGGCAAAATGTTGCTTGACCCCAAGCAACTGTAGTGATGGATGCTGCAAGATCTTCTCACTCTCCCAAGTGGCATCCTCATTCGGCAAATTCTTCCACCTCACTAAGAATTCTCGAACTGTCTGGCTCCGCAACTGTCTCTCCCTGGTATCAATAATGGCCTCCAGCTGTAGCACCAAGTGCCCCTCATCATCCGTAGGCGGAAGCTCCCCTGTCACTGTCACCTGCTGTCCGAGTGCCTTCTTCAGGCACGATACGTGAAAGATATTATGAATCTTGCTGCCCTGGGGTAGCTCCAACTCATAAGCAACTTGCCCAACTCTGCGTATCACCTTGTAAGGCCCATAAAAATGGGGCTTGAGCTTCTCAGCTCCCTTCTACTTCAGAGTAGACTGTCGGTATGGCTGCAAGCGTAGGTAGACCAAGTCCCCTACCTCAAAATGTCTCTCCACCCGACCCCTGTCGGCATACAGCTTCTGCTGGTTCTGTGCTGTAGCCATGTTATCCTTGAGAGCTCGGAGGATGTCCTGACTCTCTTGGATCCAATCCTTGGCTCTCGGAGCCTCGCTAGCACCAAACATCACATCAACAAAAGATAAAGCATGGTAACCATATAATGCGTAAAACGGAGACATACCGATGGACATGTGATGTGTGTTGTTGTAGCAGTACTCTCCTAGGTGCAGCCACTTCAGCCATGCTCTCTGCTGCCCACTGACATAGTTACGCAAGTAGCCCTCCAGCCACTTGTTAACTATCTCTGTCTGCCCATCTGTCTGTGGGTGGTAGCTGGTGCTCGGTGTCAACTCTGTCCCCACCAACCGGAGAAGCTCCTGCCAAAACCCGCCCATGAAGCGGCTGTCCCTGTGACTGACAATGGTCTTGGGAAGACCATGCAACCTGAAGATGTCCTTGAAGAACAGCTCCGCCACCTGTGCTGCTGTATAATGTGCGGATATGGCGAAAAAATGTGCATATTTCGTCAGTCAATCAACGACGACGAATATACAGTCCTTGCCCTGCACAATGGGCAACCCTATGATGAAATCCATCGAGATGCTCTCCCATTTCCCCTCTGGAATGGGAAGAGGCTGCAACAAACCTGCCGGATGGTTCATCTCCCCCTTGTTGCGTTGACAAACCTCGCACTCCCTAACATGCTGGAGTACATCCTCCTTGAGGCCCTTCCATGAGAACCTCTCCCTGATGGCCCTGTAGGTTTTGGTAAACCCCTAATGGCCAAACAATGGTGAATTGTGAGAAGCCTGCAATATCTTCTTCTTGAGCTGAGAGCCCTCAGTCAAGAAGATCCTGTCCCTGTAGTAGATGATCTCATCCATCACCCTATATTTGTCATCTGTCACCTGTCCATCCAAAACCTCACAAGAAAACCTGTCCTTGGAGTACTCCACCAATAGTCGAGCCCTCCAATCTGCGTCCAAACTCATCAGAGACAACGTGGCTGGTCTGCGTGAAAGTGCATCAGCCACCACGTTGTTCTTCCCTTTGACATACTCGATGTCAAAGTCGTAGGCTTGGATCTTGCTGACCCACTTCTGCTGCCTCTCCTGTAGCTGTTTCTGCTCTAAGAAAAACCTGAGGCTGTTGTGGTCAGTCCTCACCCTAAACCTGTTACCTACCAGGTACTGCCGGAATTTGGCCAATGCATGCATGATGGCCAACATCTCCTTGTCGTATATGGCATACAACCGCTCATGTGGTAGGAGCTCCCATCGCTCCGCTTTCCTCAAAAGCTATAGGGTGGCTCACATCAATACTGCGCCTATCACACTCCAGAACAAATGGCTATGTGAAGTCTGGTAATGCTAGCACTGGACAACTGCTCATCACCTCCTTGAGCCTGTCAAAGGCTCGCTGCACTGTGTCTGTCCAACTGAATGCCCCCTTCTTCATCATATTTGTAAGGGGTGCAGCAAGCTGAGAGAAACTCTTGATGAAATTCTTGTAGTAGGTGCAGATACCCACAAACCCCCGAAGTTCCGTCACGTTCCTCGGCTCTGGCCAATTCCTGATGGCCCTGATCTTCTCCTCGTGGACCCTCACTCCATCCACCCCTATGACGTGTCCCAAGTATAGCATCTCCGTCAACCCAAACTCGCACTTGGAGAGCTTAGCATAGAACTGCTGCTCCTCCAAAACACGCAACACTGCCTCTATGTGCTGGAGATGCTCCTCCCATGTCCTGCTATATATCAATATGTCATCGAAGAAGACCAATAGAAACTTCCTCAGGTGACTGCGGAAAATGTGGTTCATACATGACTGTAAGGTGGCTGGTGCGTTGGTTAGCCCGAAGGGCATCACCAAGAACTCAAAATGGCCGTAGTGGCACCTGAAAGCGGTCTTGGGAATGTCCTGTTCCCTCACGTGAATTTGATGGTACCCGGATCTCAAATCAATCTTTGAGAAGAACTGTGCCCCTCTCAACTCATCCATCAGCTCGTCAATCCGTGGAATAAGGTACTTGTTCTTCATGGTCTTTTTGTTCAGGGCCCTGTAATCAATGCACATCCTCAATGTGCCGTCCTTCTTCTTCACCAACACTACCGAAGAAGCGAAAGGACTGGTGCTAGGCCGAATGTGTCCAAGAGCTAACAGCTCGCGGATAGCTCGCTCGATCTCGTCCCGATAGGCCTTAGGGTGCCTATAGGGTGTGGTAATGACGGCCTGTATGCCCTGCTCTAGCTCAATCGTATGCTCAAATCCCCAATCCAGAGGCTGTCCTGGTGGTATCTCCCCAAACACCGTGGCATACCTGTCAAGGATGGTCTGTATCTCTAGATGAACTGTCTGCTTGGTAGTCCCTGCCTCTGATGCACGCAGCTTTACTGCCCACTCTATGTCTCCCTTCCGGAAGTCTGCCTCCATCCGGTGAGCTGAAACTGTCTGAGGTGGGTAAGTGTGCATGCCCCGTATCTTCTCGTGCTTCCCGGTCTTCTTGTCATCCCACTCCATCTCCAAGGCCTCCCAATCTGTGGTGACCTTCCCCAGAGTGATCAGCCATTGTACTCCTAATACCACATTGGTATCCGGTATGTTAACCACAAAAAAGTGGTCAGTCACTGTGTAAGTGCCCATCATCATTGCCAACGCTGGGACATATCTGGCACACTGCATAGTCTGAGCTCCTGGGACCAACACTGAAAAACCCATTGAAGCTCTCTGTTTGTATGCCTCTCCAGTCTACCATCTGGGCGTCGATGAAGTTGTGGGTTGCCCCACTGTCTACCAGTACTGATACTCGCTGCCCCCGCACTGTACCTCAGACGCGCAGCGTCAGATACTTGGGAACTCCTCGCAATGCTGCAAGGGTCCGTCTGGTAGGTGCAAAGGCTGCACCTCCTGCTCCTGGTGGTGGAGGTGGCAAATGATCCTGCGCTGTATGGTTGCCCCCTGCCCGCTCGTCATCATACTCATCTTCTTCCCCACTGCTCTCGGAGAAGACCTCGATATAATGTGCTTTGCCAGCAGCACATTTGTGTCCTGGTGCCCACAGCTCCTGACAGGTGAAAAACAATCTCTTCTTCTTCAACTCCCTCCTGGCATCATCATCCAATTGTCCTCTACCCTGATTCCCCTTTGGAGGTGGAATCCTCACATCCTTCCCCTTAGGCTGGAAAGCCTATCTCTAGGGGTAAGGCGTCCTGGTCCTGGGTAAGGCATCCTGCAAGTCCCGTGTCCTTCCAACTGCGTCATGGAGTGTGGTCGGTCTAGTGGATCTGACCAATCCCCGAAGCGGCTCTGCTAGCCCATCAATGAACATGTAGATCATCCGTGCCGCAGACAGATCTGGTACCATCACCAAAAGTATCAGGAAATCTAAGATGTATGTATCCGGACTCCCGGTCTGCTTAAGCCTCGTCAGCTCAACAAAGTGCTCCTCCAGATCCCTCCGATCAAACCTCTCTATCAATCTCTGGGTGAACTCGGCATACGCTGTAACTGTCGAGTGCCCGAGTGTAACCATCCCGTGGAACCACCAATCTTGGGCCTCGCCATCCAGATGCAGCGCTGCCACCTTGATGGCCTCCGTCTCCGCCATTTGGTTGAGCTGGAAGTATATGTCCAGCTTCTCCACCCAAGCCTTTGTCGAACTGTTTGATGAACCATCAAACATAGGCAAATGGAACCTGCTCATCGTACGCTGAGTGTCTTCGTCATGATAATGCCGATGTCCCCTATGATGGTCGCGGGGTCTGCTGTCCTGCTGGAGCTGGACAAAATCACGAAATGAAAGGGCATCCCTGAACTCCTGCCCGTATGCATGTTACTCAGCAAAGTAATCACCCATGTGGCCAGGTTCCGGCTCCTGCTGTGCTCCTGCCCCCGTGTCTGCAGCCAAAAAAGTGGGCATAGTGGAACGTGTGGGTGCATGAGATGCCATGTGCTGGGTGGCATCGTGCTCCTGCAAATGGTGGGATGTGCCTGATCCCTCACCAATCTGGAAATCCCTTGGGGATTCACGTTGTCTAGCCTCTACAGCAGTGAATCTCTGTCCCATCACCTCAATCTGCCTTGACAGATCCTGTACTGACTTGAGGAGCATTTCCCCAAACTTCTTCGCATCACTATCATCTGCCATCAGTTCCTCTTGCTCTGCGTCCAATACTGGAGCACAATCACCCTCTCCATAGGTGATTTGCAACCTACGCTCTCTGTCACGGTACTTTCTACCTCTGTAGCAAATATACGGCTTCTCTTCCGGTGTCATAGACAACTCGCTCCACAGACTGAGCCAGGTCTATGAGATTTGATACCACTGTAATATCCCGAAGGGGAAATAGACAGTAATACAAAGCATACAACAAGATATATAGTGCTAGAAACAAATCATGAAGCAAATACACATGAAATAGAGAGAATGCTAAGCCATTTTATTATGCTGAGAAATATAAAAAAGTACAAGAGGTGATCAGAGTGATGGCACCTCGACTTGCACCAGGCAAGTGTAGGAATACTCTCAGAATGTCAAAGGAAATGGTTGATCTCTGCTCTAACTCCAACTGTTGAAATGTTGTCGTGCTGCTGCAACTGCTGGGACCAAAATGAGTATTTGGGGCTGCTCCCCTACTCGGAAAATGTTGATACTCTGGAATCGGCCTCTACTCACAATACCCAAAAAAGCCCAGAGAGCGTTTCTAAAATGCTCGACCCCCGAAAATACCTCCCTTGAGGATCTATGCTATCCTCCCAAGGGCCACGCTTGTGCTGAATGATAGCCTCCAAAATAGGGAGTCTTCTCTCTCCCAAATATCTCCAATAGGCAAGGGGTAGCCCCTTGCTCACTCCTCCGGCCCGAATCCTCCAAAATGGTACCAATCCGGAGCTCCCCCAAGATGAACTGCGTCCTCCCTCTCAAGACTGCGCAGTCCCTAGATGCTCTGCTCCTCCACGAATGCAGCCACAAATCCTCCTGCAAAAATGATGGTGAAATACCTCACCCGAGCAAGCACTTCAAGTCTCTCGGGGCTGAGGGTGGGATCTCCGCACGGAGACACCCGGTGTACTAAACAGTACTACAAACAAGCTAAACAGCTAGCGTGCTCCAAGTCGAAATGACAAGCTCAATATGCATAAACATGAATGATCAAATGAGGAGGCTCTCCTCCCTCTTATAACGATGGGCCTCTCTCACCCTAGGCCCCACCATCTCCTACGTGCTCTCCTTGGCCCCATAGTTTTAAAAACCGGCCGGTTTGAACCGGTAACTAGCCAAACCGGCCAGTTAGATAGCCCACCAGTCGAAACCGGCCAGGCAACCCGGCTACCTAGGGCATTTCGCCCATTTTTCAGAAAAACTGGACCTAACCGGCCGGTTAGTAACAGAACCGGCCGGTTTATGCATAAACCAGCCGGTTCCGTTCCTAACCGGCCGGTTAGGTGCTACCTCCTCCGCAAACCCACATTTTCGGCGGCAATTGAGTTTTAGGGCTGATTTGGAGCCAATGGGAGGGTTGTTTCCCTCCAAAAACACCCTCCCCAATCTTTTATAAGGAGGAGCAGCCTCTCCTTTGTCTCACACCAACTCATTTGCTATTTGTGAGTTTGATTGAGAGCTTGGAGAGTGTTGAGTGTTTGCCGGAGCAGCGATCTTGGAGGCTTGGAGTTGGAGCTATCTTGGAGGCTTGCCGCTTGAGCTAAGTATATTGTAGTAGCCATCATGCCTCCAAAAGGACAGGATACTGCATGGGCTCATTGTGATATGATTGATGGAAAAATGATTTGCAGATATTGCCAAAAATCTATTGCAGGAGGGGGTATTAACAGGTTCAAGCAACACTTGGCTGGGATAGGAGGCCATGTAAAGCCATGTGGAGCACCAAATGAAGTAATAGGGCATATTAGGGCAGAATACCTTCAGAAGTTTGAGACTCGAGTCACTGAACCAATAGAGACTGCAGTTGCAAAGTTTGGCACTCGAGAGTCGGGAGACTCAAGTTCAACCAACTGAGTTTGAACTTTGATTATGATTAGAATTTAGTAATATGATATATCATATATGTAGATTTGTAGTAGATTGTCACTGTAGTCTGTACTATCTAGGCCAATGGCCTCAATGCTCATAGCTTGTAGCATTGTTTTTGGACATTATGTGCCATTTGGAGCCTCATTGCTTATGTATTGTTCGATGATATGTATTGCACTTGGTGCCATTTTGATATATTCACCTTTCCATGGTATATAAATGAGAAAACTTTGCATATTTTGTCTCTATTGGCTTGGAATCATGGTTGCAAATCTTTAAAATAGTTTTTTTTATTAAAAAATAATTATTTAATGTATTTTTTTTAAAACCGGTTCATTGAGATCTGACCGCTCCTGGTTAGACCAGTTCCGGTTAGAAACCCGGTTCATTAGGTCCACCGGTCCGGTCACCGGTTCCGGTTTTTAAAACTATGGCCCACGCTGTCCCTCTCAACTGCGTGAGGTAGGCCCCATGCTGCCCACGTGGTCTGCGTCCTCCTTCTCCCTGTGTTGTCCAATTGGCCACTAGGCCCCACTTCCCCAAATACGATGTGGACTTTAGGGAAATATTTTATCCTAAGTGAATTATTTAATATTTCACCCACTTTATTCATGCTCCAACTATAATAAAGCAAAATTGGTCAAAATTAATATTTCCAATTAGCTATCGCTAATTGGGAATATTACACTTAAAGATGCTAAAATATGAGGCGAAAACAAATAGTGGAAATCATAAATGTTACTTTTGATGAATATTGTATTACAAAGGATGACGATAAGATTGTCCCTTCAAGGAAATCTAAGGGATCTGAGGGAGAATAAGTGAAGGATGAAGAAGAAGCTCTAGAACAAGACCAATCAAATAAGGAAACAACAGTCAACCAAGAGGAAATAAGAAATGATCAGCAAGATGTACAAGAAAATTCTCCAAAATTTTTAAAATAATGGTGTCAAAAGAATCATTCGTTAAATCAAATCATCGGCAACATAAATGAAGGAATTGGAACCAAAAGAAGTCAACAAATTCGTTCATCACAGCAAGCCCACCTTGTTTTTTTAGCAACTTTTTAGCCTAGCAATTTTGAGGAAGCTAGTCAAGATGAACACTACGTAGCAGCTATGAATGAAGAATTGGATCAAATTGAGAAGAACAACACTTGGGAATTGGTTCCACGACCAAAGGATAAAAATGTTATTGGAACTAAATGGGTCTTCATAAACAAATTGAATGAGGACAAACAAATTACCAGGAATAAGGCAAGATTAGTCTGCAAAAGATATGCACAATTTGAAGGAATTGATTTTGAAGAAACATTTTCTTCCGTTGTCAGAATGGAAGCTATCAAAATGTTTCTTGCTTATGCATGCTTGAGAAAAATCAAGGTATACCAAATGGATGTTAAGTCATCCTTTCTAACTGGTGAATTGAAAGAAGAAGTTTCCATTGAACAACCCGAATGTTTTCTACTCTCTAAAAAGGAAGACTATGTCTACAGATTAAAGAAGGCACCATATGGTCTCAAGCAAGCTCCTAGAGCTTGGTATGCTCGTCTTGATGGATATCTACATCAATAAGGATTCAAGAAAGGAAGCATCGACAACAATCTCTATGTGAGAGTGGATCAAGATAACCTAACAATTATCGAGGTATATGTGGACGATATAATATTTGGAAGCAATGATGATAGATGTAAAGTGAGTTTGAAATGTCTCTACTTGGCGAACTAACATACTTTTTAGGGCTTCAGATATCTCAGAAGGATAAAGGAATATTTATATATCAAACCAAGTACATCAAGGAAATTCTCAAGAAATTCAAGATGGAAGATTGCAAGCCTGTCCTTACCCAAATGGTAACAGGTTGCAAGTTAAGTTTAGAAGATTCGTCAAAGGATGTGGACCAGACGTTGTATAGATCTATGATTGGTAGTCTTCTATACATGACATTTTCTCAGCCAGACGTAAAGCAGGTTGTTGGACAAGTAGCAAGATTCCCAGCAACACCAAAAGAATCTCATATTATTTCCGTCAAAATAATTCTCCAATATTTTAAGGGCGCAACAAAATATGGTTTACGATATCCCAAAGGAAATGATCTAGTTATCCAATCTTACACAGATGCAGATTGGGCAGGAAGTGTTGATGATCAAAAGAGTACCAGTGGAGCAGCATTCTATCTAGGTGGTTGCCTTGGCCAGACGTAATGCAAGACGTTGGACAAGTAGCAAGATTCCAAGCAGCACCAAAATAATCTCATATTATTGCCGTCAAAAGAATTCTCCAATATTTTAATGGCACAGTAGAATATGGTTTATGGTATCCCAAAGGAAATGATCTAGTTATCCAAGCTTATACAGATGTAGATTGGGAAGGAAGTGTTCATGATCGAAAGAGTACTAGTGGAGCAGCATTCTATCTAGGTGGTTGCCATGTTTCATGGTTAAGTAAAAAGCAGTCTTCAATCTTGTTATCCACAGCAGAAGCAGAATATATCGCGGCAGCAGCGTGTTGTACTCAAGTTCTCTAGATGAAGCAAACTTTGCAAGATCTTCAAGTCAAGTTTGATGAGCCTATTCCCATATTTTGTGATAACACCAGTGCCATCAGTATCTCCAAGAATCCTGTGATGCATTCCAAAACAAAGCACATTCCAATCAAATATCATTTCATTAGAGAGCAAGTCGTTGAAAAGAATATCAAACTTGAATATGTTGGCACAAAGGAACAAATCGCTGACATCTTTACCAAACCATTACCTCGTGAAGCTTTGAGTATCTTCGCCAAAAGCTTGGGATTCTCCCAAGTTCTCATTAGACTCTTTCTCTTATCTAACTAAGTAGAAAAGGGGAGTGGAGTTGTGTACAAGTCCATAGCCTAACAATTTGTCAGGGGGAGTTACCCTTTGCCATTGATGACAAAGGGGGATAGAATGCAGTAGGAGTAGGAAGAGGTGTCATGATTGCAGGGGGAGTATTTGTGTTTCCATCAACGCCAAAGGGGGATACTGTTGATCAATGGTTGTTATTGATGTCAACCCAAGCAGCGCCAGGGGCTACCCCGATATTGCATGGGAATTTTGACTTGACGGCTTACTCTATTCTGAATTAAGGATCTTTTGGATGGGTTCTACTCGTCGAGACACCATGTAATTCTTCACGGTTTGAGAGATATTCGTGTTTGAAGTTAGTAACCCCAGTTAGTGGGCTAAAACCCCATGGGCTTGTGGCATGGCACTCATTATTGGTTGTGGTCATTGAATAGTCAATAATTAATAATGTTTTAAGCTCCTAAAATCCCTCCAACATTCACTTGTTGAAGACCCTCTCAACCTAATCATTTCTATAAATTGTGACCCTCATATCCTCCTCATGCAAGGATTTCGCTGCTTCAAATAGGACATCGTGGCATGTTTTCTATCACTTTATTTCTACGAAGCTTTAGAAGCTGAAATTAAAATCCATTTGAGCCGAAATCTTGATGAACCTCGTGACAAAATTTCAGATCTTAGTTCGCTATAGTTTCATAGATATGATTTGAGGAAGTTAGGGTTTTTGCAGGCTCCCAAATTCCATGTCAAACAGGTGACCTTGGGAAAACCGTCATAAATTTCTCTTTGAGCATTGGATTCAAATTTTGTAAAAAGTGACAGAAAGAATATGGACTTTAGTTTGTTGGGTATCGTTTTCAGGACCGAAGGTCAAAACAATGACACGTGGCACTTCGTACAAGTTCGCTCTACTGAACCATTCTATAATCAGGACATCGTGGGAGATTGGGCATAACTCTTTCTTGAAGAATCCAATATCGATCAGACCTATGGGGTTAGAAAGAGCACTCAAAGGGCCACCACAGGACGAAATTTCAGACTTTCAAGATCCGAAATTATATCGATCCAACAGATTCAATATCAAGCTTCTAGAAGGCAAGAAAAAGTATGCATTCAAGGATCACTGCAGTAAGGACCACACGTCAACAGTCAAGGGTAAGTCTGCTATAGCAAGGTATGTATGATTAGTGTTTGCATTTGAATTTGAATATCATCTCAGACATGTGTTTTTGCAGGACAGTGTGACTATTTTGTATGTATGTTTGTTTGGGTTTTATTCATAAATGTTGAACGTATTTACATTTGAATTTTGAATATTTCTCTGACATGTGTTTTGGAGGACAATGTAATTGTTTTATTTGTATATTGGTTTGGGTCTTGTTCATTAATGCATGTGCAGGAAGGAGGACACAATAGGACAACTTGGACACATACTAGAAGGACGTGCAGCGCCAAAGTACCATCACTTGAAGCAAGCACAACAATACCTTAATAACTGCTAGTGATCCAAGAAGCAGTGTCAAGTCAAGTATCAGGTCTTGTCAAAAGTCAGTGTTGTAAAAATCATCATCGTAAAATTGTAAAAGAGTCATTATTGTAAAAGAGTCAATCTGCATAGAGTTGAAGAGGCATTGTTGGGAGGTATAGGAGTCATTGTTGGATAATGTTATGGTTGGGTTGCAGGTCATAGTGTGATTGGGTGATTGGTCTAGTTTAAGAAAATCATTGCGAATCATATTGTATCGTGGATCATTGTCCCTGGTACGGGAGTCCACACTCTTGTCTTATTTCTTATCATTATAGGGTGGCAGGGAGGTGCTAGGTTGGTGCATGAAGTCACTATAGGTTGGAGCCTGTGAACACTTCATGGTGGTAGGTCGGTGTAGGATGTCGGGGCATCCATTCAGTTGACTACTGAAGAAACCAAGGCGTTGGGGTGTCCTTCTAGTGGGAGCTAGAGAAGAATGTTTTTCTAGAATTCTAGGAAGTTGTAACTTTCATTTCAGTTGGGACTGAAGATTAAAGAATTTATTAGAAAAGCGTTCGGTGGTTTTTGACCCAAAGGGGGTTTTCCACCTAAAATTTGTGTGCCTATTGTGTTCTATTATTTACTGTTGTTATTGGATAAACATTAATAATAATTGAAGATTAACTAATGCTCTAAAAATATTTAAAAGTGCTAATTGCTAAGGAACACTGATTCACCCCCGCTCTCAGTATTTCCAACATCCAGTACATAGTATGCCCAGGCTATTTCGCACCTTCCAAAGAGTAGTGATGACTTTGCATATGCAGCCCCTCCAAAGCAAAGTGTTAGGGACTTTGATGATTCCACATGATGATTAACACCCCGAAGTACCTCTAGATGTTGAAACTATGAGTCCCTCTAACTTGCTGTTGGATTTACTTAATGTTGTACCCAGTGGACCTAGGACACCCCCAAGCTGGCCTTGACACTATTTGATGGGCATGGCTTGATCCGAAGTCCAAATGACAATTATCATCCTCAGGATGGCAAGGGAGGACTCGCACTCACTCTTGGAGCCCCAACGTTGGAGAAATAGTGCCATGTCACCCATCTAACCCTTAAGAGTGTGGCGTGGGGCACCTAGAGCATGGTATTTGGACATGGAGGCACTTTGAGGCACTTCTTGAGGTCTCCCCTAAAGACTTGGAGTTGGTGATGATGATTGGACATCTCATTAGTCCTTCACATGCATTTTTGTAGCATTGAAGGCCCAAAAAGGGCATGACATGATGCTTTTGGAGGATATCAACCCACATGTGTGATCTTTTATGGAATTATTTTATTGATTTGAGCAATGGGGTTGGCTTGTAACCCCTTGTCTTGCCAAACGCTCAAGTCAAGCTTCTTTTAGTTCTTGTAGGCTAATATTTTTGTAAAAGTGAAGGTATAGACCTCATATAAATAGAAGACCCCTTCACTATATATATATATATATATCATCACACATGTAGTTTGATTCTCCTATTCTAGAGTGTGAATAGCCTTGTCTTATTCACTACTTGGTAAAAATGTGATTTTATGGACCATCTTGCTATTGGAGATTGACTATTGCATTGGAGAAATATTTTTGGGATTAAAAGAAGGCTTTTGTCCAGAAGGATTTGTAATTTTATTGCTGATTTTTCATTATTTCCATGTGAATGAATTAATGCTAGGGTTTGTAAAAGTTCCATGACTAAAGGCATATTGTCTATTGGAATCTTGGTAAAACTTTGCATGTTAAATACATTCTTCCTTGAAATCCATAAAAGAACTTCTAGTGTGCATCTTCTATTTAATTTATCCCCTCACAAAAGAAATAGTTAGGGTTTTACGAGTGGAAAACATATTCCCCCCTTTACTCCAATCAATTTTCATTTTCCTTTGACATTTTCCCTAAAACTCCATTTGCCCAAGTAGGTATAGGCATTGGCCAAAGTTGTGCTATTTAAAAATCATCAAAATCAAGATATTTTCCTTTTTTTACATCTCCTAGGCTTTTTAAGGCAATCCGCTAGAGCTTTTCTAGGGCCAATTTGCTTCTAAGGTCATTTTGGATGGATGTTTGTGGATAAAAATTTAGGGTTTTCCTCCTTAACACCTTTTAAATGCAAAATATAACTTTTTTTGTGGTGAATCCTCCCCAAATAGGGCTGATGTCATCCTTCCTAATCTATTTTATACTCTAGAAACCCAAAACTCTAGACAAGCTTCAACTTGAAGCCTATTTGAGGGTTTATTTTGTCTAGGTACTCCTTTATCATTGCACATCAATAAGCCCTAGAATGTAGTGGTCCTTTTTTATTCTACACTTAAAATACTTGTACCTTGATAAAGAATAATTGGGCCTATTCCATCATTAAGGTATCTTTTCCTAACGTATGTGAAAATTTCATCTATCACAGCAAATGGAAATTATTCTCCTAATTGTTAATTTATTTAACAATTTATTTGCATATGAGAAATCTTTCGGTAAAAATCACATTAGAGAAATTATGTCGACGTGTTTCGAACGATCCAGTGTGGTTCATCATCAGGACAAGATGGAGAATCAAATCTAGGCACCAGATTAAATAGAGTTAGTGTCGACATAATTCTCACTATAATTTTCACAAATAAATTGCGGAAAATAATAGCACTGGAAACTAAGAAAATCTAACACACACACAAAATTTACACAGTTATTTTTGGACAAATGTCCTCAGAAAAACCCAACTTCGGAAAACTGGTGGAACAACTGAGGGTTTTATTATTATGTAGTAGTGAGAAATTATTAGTACAATAATATGGATGTCGAATCTGGTAATCCTACAAAGAAAAATACTAGAAAAATTCTAGTGAGTAATTTTCCTCACCCCACAGGAAAATTCGGGCTTTGACTACAGCTCCAAGTGACTCGTCCAAACTGCCTCTACGCATGCCTGCGTCACCCTAGCGCAATCCCTTCCCATGCACAGCCTGAATCAGTTGCTCCTATAGCCGTCCTGTCTGCCAATCGCTGAGAAACTGTCTCTCCGGCCTTCTGGAACCCTTTCCTGGCCTTTGGAACTGAAACTTGACTTCTCTCTAGCAAAATCGAACTACCCTTTAGAGGCTTCTGCGCAACCCCTGTGTCAGCCTCACTATGGTTCTTCTACCTCTCTGCAAATGAACTCGTTGGATCTAGAAAACTTCCTCCAGCCTCACTGTCCTTGCCCCTCACTGACTCTGCTTCCTCTTGAAGCTCGAACTCTCTGGTAACTCACTGCTACTACTATGGAAAATCGAATTCTCCAAGTGTCTCTGGTGTTTCTAGTGTATTCTCCAAGTGCCCATCGGCTTCTTCTTATAATCATTTTTTGGGACTCCAACAACCAAGATTAAATCTTAATCAAGGGCTAGAATCACCTTGAAGTCGATCCATGTGAGTTTCTAGACTATTCTCACCTTGAATTAATTAATTCTTATTAATTAACCATATTCCCTAAGTTTAAACTTAAGAAATATTTAAAATTGGCTAATAATCTAATTAATCCATCTCTAGGTGGAATTTCCAAAAACGATTTCTGGGTTTCGGAGATCTCATGTATTCTAGCCTCTTCACCAAATTTTGTGGCTAGAACACATTAGATGCTACAAAAAATAAAACTCCCTCTTAGCGAGGATTGTGTTCTAGTGTTGCACACCCTACCACAACACTCTGTCTCTATATCATCTCCTGTCACTGTTGGCGCAAAAAGTTCCCTAAGGTAAGGGTTGACAACCTCAACAGAGCGAAAGAAGATAATCAACAAGAAGTAGTCATACAAGCATGTTAAACATTAAACTACTAAAGTTGGGTTTGGATGAGTACCCGAAAGTCCTACGTTTGATGTCAATCCCGTAGGGTCCAAACCCTCTACTTCCTCCAGAACGAGCAAGCCTACAATTCAATTCAGAGAAGCATATACATAACAAGTAATTCAATCTGCATACATAATAGACATGTTAGATCATTACATATAAAAATATAAACCATGAATCATGAGATCATAACATATCGGAAACGAGACAGAGCTTCTTTATTGATAACAACAAATAGTAGTGGAAAGGTACAACCTGATCCAATCCATGGCACCGATGAAAGCTTCCTCCAGATCTGTCCAGCCCAAGCCTCAAAGACCACCGCTAGGGATCAAAATGGCTATAATGTTGATATCCTATCTCTTGTTGTAATTAGGCCTTCCCATGAGGTGTATAAATATCACCTGAAATTGATTAATTCGTTTAGGCCATGGGCTCCTGTAGATGGGCTTTTGGTGAAACCCGTAAACCGTACCCAAAGAATAGGATATTATTTTATTTTTCCATATTTTCCTTAGTATACGCGGGTTTTGTATTGTGGTACCCGCATGTGTACGCGTTTTTGTGTGGACAAAGTCGCGTTTGGAATTTGAAATAACGTTTTTTAATATAAGATCAAATTTGCATGGGAAAGGGTTCCCCAAGGCCATACAAGAGCATTAGATCTACAGGAGTGTTGAATGATGCTATAACAGTCACGTTGTTGATGCCTGACTGTTGCTGCCCACCAACCACTGCACAACTCTGATGTTGCACCTGTGCTGCTGCTAACCCTGTTGTATTGCTGCCAACACTGCAACTCCCTCTCATCTGTTGTTGTTGTTACTGCAACTGAGAAGCATCCAAAATACTGAATCAACTGTGTTTAGTATGATGCATCTGTCTCCCGAGTCCTGACTGCTACTAGCCTTTGCACTGTCACTGAAGAATCTGCGCTGCTGCTGACTCTGCACTGTGCCCATTCAGCACGCTAGAGTTTCATGCTCCTTCTCCTCCTAGATCTGGTGCCTCACTATCTCCTTTCAAGCCTCGTCCCTTACTGGGACCTTTCTTCGCTTTGCAACCCACACTAGACAACTCACTTCCTCTGGTGCCTGTCTTCAACAACTGGAAGTCGATCTGCTACCCATATTAGCATTCTGGCTAACTCACACAGCCTCTTGTTGCAATCTCGTATGCCCATCTCTGCAAAGCTACAAAATCTGCGAAACGCAAAAACTGGAAAATAAACAGGGATATCCTTCTTTCACCTGCTCGGTTGCTAGCACTGCTACTTGCACTCCTTCATGCAGTGAGAAAATCTACACTCAGTTGCGGCCAATCTACTTGCAAAAATCAAATTGCTTGGCCAGTTTCCCTCTAAGACAAATTTTCCTCTGTGTGTGCAATTTCTCTTCCACCCGACGCAGATTCTACTATTGCAAAACCTTTTGCGTCCAACCACAAAATCTACTTAGCAAAAATATGAGCTACTGGTACTACCTCAGAGTGTTGGAATCACTAATAAGAGAAACTTGACTTTTCTACCAACCTGCAACTGAAAATTGAACCCTTTCCCCAGCGATTCGGCCTGCCTATCTAGGTACTACGCAACCTCTGAGAATTTCGACGTTTTGTTCCCTCCGAACATCGAAATTATCTCCACTCTTGAGCTTCTTGGTTGATCACTCACGCTCTAATACCATGTGAAAATTTCATCTATCACAGCAACTGGAAATTATTCTCCTAATTGTTAATTTTTTTAATAATTTATTTGTAGATTAAATGAAAAATACCAAATAATTCTCACTGTTATTTTCAAAAATAAACTACGGAAAATAGTAGTGTTGTAAACTGAGAAAATCTAGCGCACACACACAAAAATTTACACAGTTATTTTTGGACAAATGTCCCCAGAAAAACCCAACTTGGGAAAACTGGTGCAACGACTAAGGGTTTTATTATTATGCAGTAGTGAGAAATTCTAAGTACAATAATTTGGATGTCAAATATGGAAATCCTATAGAGAAAAATACTCTAGTGAGGAATTTTTCTCACCCCACAGGCAAATCCGGGCTCTGACTACAACTCCAAGTGAGCCATCCAAACTGCCTCTACGCAGGCCTATGTCACCCTAGCGCAGTCCCTTTCCACACACAGCTTGAATCAGCTGCTCCTGTAGTAATCTTGTCTGCCACTGGCTAAGAAACTATCTCTCTGGACTTCTGGAACCCTTTCCTGGCCTCTAGAACTGAAACTCAGTCTCTCCAGCAAAATTGAACTGCCCTCTAAAGGCTTCTACGTCAGCCTCACTATGGTTCTTCTGCCTCTCTGCAAATGAACTCGATGGATCTGGAAAACTTCCTCCAGCCTCGCTATCTCTGCCTCTCACTGTCTCTACTTCCTCCTGAAGCTCGAACTCTCCCGCAACTAACTGCTACTACTCTGGCAAATCGAATTCTCCAAGTGTCTCTGGTGTTTCTGGTGTATTCTCCAAGTGCCCATCAACTTCTTCTTATAATCCTTTGTTGGGATTGCAACGGCCAAGATTAAATCTTAATCAAGGTCTACGATCATCTTGAAGTCGATCCTTGTGAATTTCTATACTATTCTCACCTTGAATTAATTAATTACGATTAATTAACCATATTCCCTAAGTTTAGACTTAGGAAATATTTAAAAATCAGCTAATAATCTAATTAAGACATCTCTAAGTGGAATTTCCATAAATGATTTATAGGTTTTGGAGATCTCATGTATTCTAGCCTCTCCACCAAATTTCGTGGCTAGAACACATCAGATGCCCCTCTAAATAGAATATCCTTAGAGGTGAATGCAAGGAAGCCTCCCTTGTGAACTCCACTATACAACAAGGGGAAGATTGTTAAGGTGACAGTGGCAATCCTTCCTCATTGTTGCTACAGGGTATGGCCCTCGCCTTGTGGGTCCCCTCACAAGGTGAGCTAGAATTTGCGGCAACATTTTTGGCATTGTTTCTGGGGAGGAGTTGATTCAACCTCCTCAAAATCCTAAATATAAGCTTCAATAAAATTCGGGTGAGAATAACCTCAAAATGACAACATAGATTCTCATCTAGCAATTCCAATATCTGAGACCACTATTTCCCCTAGTAGCCTGTCTAATGAAGCCATAGCTCTAAGGAAGAATTGAACAACCCGTAAAACGACTACTACTTTTAGTTCTCCTATAGTTCAAAAATATTATGTCATTAGAAGCCTCTTTAGTGCTTCATCCACCCCTAACACCATGGCTAGGCCATGGCTTAGTACAACATTCCAACCATTGGATGTAAGTGGTTTCCTTGATGCTCCCCATAAATTTCCTAATAAATATGAAAAATGGCTACCTAAGTTCAATAGAGTTGATGTTATCACAACTTAAACATATGAATGAATTTTATTGGGCTATGATTGGAAAGCTAATAGAAGAGGAAGACATTGTTATGATGTTGTTTTCCTTGTCATAGAATGAAATGCTAGGGATTGGTCCCTAGATTTAGCCACAGGAAGTCTTAAAAATTGGGGCCATTTCCACCAAGCATTTCAGAAAAGATGGGCTACGATAAAAGAAGGCATGCAACTCCTAGCTAGGTTCAAGGGAGCTAAAAAGACTGAAAATGAAAGTGTTAAGGAATTTACTCAGTGGTTTGACAAATTTCTCAAAGAAGTTCCTCTCTTATACAAGTCAACTGATCAGACAATCCTTGAATAATACATAGAAGATTGCCCTAGACACGTCCTATGCATTAAAAAGATAAGGGACCTCAAAGTTTAGATGAAGCTAAAACCTTAGCTATTAATATTGAACGTAATCTAAGCTCATCCAAAATTGACATTATTTCATATCCAAGGGCTAAAGTTGAAGTTAAGGCAAAGCCAAGCACCTAAATTGACCCTGCCCTACAAGCTTTTGCTCAAAATTTTGATAACGTCACAAGTGAGTTGATGCAAGGGTAGATGGCCATAATGAATAAGCTTTTAATATTGGAAAGGGAAAGAGGATCCCAACAAAATTTTCCTCCTAAACCGTAATTTAAGAATGAGATGCCTCCTAGGAGAAACCCTTACAATGGCAAGAATACCTCCCGACAAAGTGTGCCTAATACTCTTGCCCCAAATAATGTGGTTGGCTAGGAAGGGTTCTCTTGGTGTCAAACATGTAATGAGTTCCACAGTCAAGAGGAATGCCCTTAAAATTAGGTGGAAGAAGAAGAAACCCTGGAGGACCTAAATATCATTAATGATCATGCTCCATTCACTGCCTTGCTTAATGAATCAATCCCCCTTTCTCAACAAAAGGCTAAAGAGACCAATGACGAGCTTAGTGATGATCGTGATGAGCCAATCAATGTTGTTGAAGAAGGAAGCAGGTTCAAAGGGTTGCAATACTCTAGAAATAATAGTGATAAAAATCATCCTCAAGCAACCAGTAGTAATAGTAATATCCCTCAAAAGAGTGGCGGGCCACCTACACCTCCTAAAAACATCCCAAAACCAATTACATCTAAATCCAACAGTAGAGTATCTTTGGATGTTGACATATGAAGTGTTTTGTCAAAAGTGAATGTGCAAGTGTCTCTTTTATAGTGGGCTAAACTTGAAACCCAAAGGGGTCAAGTTAGAAAGGTACTTAACCATGAAAAAGAGTCTAAGGACCCTCCAGTGATGCTTCATAATATGTACAATGATTGAAGAAGTGGAGGGTATGCACCATTCCTATTATCCTTGGTGGTAAATAATCTAATATTCCACAATTGTATGCTTAAGTCAGGTGCCTCGGCAAATGTCATGCCTTTGAGAGTCATGAACCAATTGGAAATGCAAATTACTAGGCCATATAGGAATTTTTGTAGTTTTGATTCAAAGTCCAACCCTGTGTATGTTCTACTGAAGGATGTAAAAGTTTCATTGGCTACTAACAAGGATGTTTATGTGCTAATGGATATTATAGCCATTGGCGTTCCAGATGCTTGGGGTATGCTTTTGTCTAGGAAGTGGTGTGCCTTTATAGGTGGTCAATTATAGATGGATTTTCCATATGCTACCATACCTATTGTTGATGGGAAACCATTAATTTTGTATAAAGACCCACACATGCCTGAGCATGTTGAAGATATAGAGCCTTTCCCATTCTCCTAGCATCCTGATAAATCCAAACCTAATACACCTCCTCCAAACCTACAAGTGGAATGGAAGCACTTTGAACCTAGAGTCCTTGAAAGACCCAAAAAACTTAAGTCAGTATTGTTACTGCTCAAACTAGCAGAGGTCCTAAAAGGGGATCCTTGGAGGGATACTACTAGATCAAGGGAAACAATGGAGCAATAGCCCATTGTCACTTCGGCTATGGCTCCCTACTCTTTACGGACTTTCATCGATGGGAGGAGACCTGTCATAATAAGGATCACGAATATGAATGGATCAATGATAGGATGATAGGTGATCCTAGAAGCCTATTCATAAGAGAGGCTTAGATATATGGATGGCTTGCTTTGAAACCAAGATGAAAGGCTCTCAAGGAAGGGCTTGGGGGAATTCTAAGAGCTAGGGTTTGAGTATATGACTTTTCAAGAAGATTCGTAGCTCTTAAAGTCCTTGTGGAAACTTGGCTTCCAAGTGGTCTTTGTGAAATTGGCTTTGATAACTTGTGGGACCACACGGGACCAAGTGGACCCGAGGTTAGGTCAAGGGAATGGGGTTGAGTAACCAATGATATACTTTACCTAATTAGGGAGGAGAAAGGTATCGAGGAAGGAATTTTCAATGAAAGGCAATGCAATGATCCCAGTGAGGTTTCTAGCCTAAGGAAACCAAGGGCAAGAATCAGTTTTCGAGCTAGGGCTTGTGATATCTCAAGATCCCACAGTCAAAATCTCATGAAATTTGGAGGGATTATTGAGGACACACTAGTACAGTTTTGGACCAAAAATTGAAGTGTTTCGATGGCTAGATTGTGAGACAATTGATTCACTAGGTGACCTATGTAGGCTAGGCCTATAAAAGAGGGGAAGGTGAAAGAAATAAGCTTTGAGATGATCACCTATGGAGGACCAATGCCTAATCCTTTTGGGGAGATTGAATTCAAGTAGAATTATGACTATGGATAATTGATTTTTTTATGTTAAGGAGGGCTCAAAGACAACTTCGCATAGAATTAGGGCAGCAACAAAAGCAGCTTGAAGAGCTTTGTACTTCGTTTTGAAAAATATATGGCTTATCAAGATGAATTTCAATGGAGAAGCATCTCTAGGAACATTCATTGATAATACATGGCCCGTACATGATGCGTCACTATCTAGAAACAAAATTTCCACAACTTCATATAAATGGATGCAGTAAATTAGCCCTAATATAGCGAAATCCCAGCAACAATGTATGTGACAAAAATAGAAAGAAAAAATAGCATTAAATTGCACTTACATGTATTAAGAGTATATCCAACCATCAAAACTTTGCCAATCAAGAAGCTCCGAGACAAGAGAAAAGAATCCCAACATCAAAATTCATTCCATGCTCCAAAATTCGTTCTCCAAGAAGGATAGCGAAGTTCTCTAAAGAGACACAAATCCAATCCAAGTGATGATGCTAAAATGAATTCACGTCACTTGTATTTATACACTTCTAATGAGTTCGATTTAGCTAATTAGGCCTAATTAGCCCCTAAAATAAAATAATGTACAAAATAACTAATTTTTGGTGACAAGCCCACCAAACTAGATCATAAACAAAAGAATAAGCCTCTCAAGAAGTCGAATGATCAATAGTACATGTTGTTGGGCCTTAGAGGAGGCCTGATGAAGTCCATAGGTGCCATAATGCGAAATAGGACTCCCAAAAGTAGTGGACAAGGGGTTGGCCCCTTGTTCTCCAAATAATAAACCTGTGGTGCTCCCAATGGGTGTGGGGGCACACAAGTAACCTCATGGGTCTCCAAATAGATCAAAGATGCATGTAAACCATCTGAAAGGGCTCAGATGATGGTGTAAGTTATGCCACATCAACATACATGTCCTAGGTCATCTGCCAAGTGCATAGTACAATTGTGGGGCCGGCTGGGCATGGTGAACCAAGTGCATATTCCTCATCCAATAGGTGAATCTCAAGAAATATCTAAACGTCTTTGGAGATCCATGGAATGTTGTCTACTGTTGTGGAGGCCCATGGCTTTCTACACACACCTTACATGTGCCAATGTAGCCCTCTGAAGGGTTAGGAACCCGTATAGGGAGACCAAACCCAAAATGGGCACCATCTACAATCTTGCATAAGATCCAATGCATCCCATTTCTTTCCAGTACAACAAATCATTTAAATAAATCGAGTTAAAGAGCTTACAAACCATGGACAACATGTGGGCACTTCATAATGGTATGCCCTTCCATAGTGGGCTTTGGCATGTGCTAATGTCTCCAAGCTCTAAGGGGGGTTAACCAAGTACCCTATTAGGCGCTTTCTACTTTTAAATGGGACAATATGTCCAAGCTACATCCTTCAAATGGTGGTGGCATGTGATAAAGAGATGAATGGAATAGGGAATGAAAGGGGCAATCCTGGGCCACATGTTGGGGTACAAGGGTAGCTAATAAAGAGAAGCCCACACTTTGGTATATATTGTATAGGAGGGAGAAATCGTGGTGCGTGAGATACCCTGGCCTTGATTTTCCCACCCTTCTTCATATGCATTTTGCCTTTTATGATTTTTCTTTGATTAACTGCACGAGGCTCAAGGGATAAAAGCATGATGTGTAAGCTATAGCAATGGATATCCCCTTTAAGGTAGGGCGGTTCATTGCCCACCAGGGGTTGGGACAATCATGGATTCCTTAATGATAAAGGAAGTTCATTTAGGGCCTATAAGAACCAGGGTTATGGCCATGGGAATGGGGTAGAGCTCATGCATTGGCTTTCGCCCACGTGCTAAATATGTTTGTCCCAGCCATCTTTTGCATTTTGTGGACATTTCCTATTGAATGTGGCCAATTATGCTTTTACTTTTTCTTTTCAGCTGCATCAACCTTCGGGGCATCATTTCAGGCCCGACCCAAGGTTTGGGCAAGGGGAAGGGGAGGGTGACCCTATGTGGACCCAGTGGAGAAATGTGGACCCAAGTGGGAAAAATGATTAATGGGGCTATAATAAACGGAAGGGGAATGATATATGTGGATGGGGAAGTGGGACCACACAAACAAAATTAGGGTTTCCCATGTAGTACCATCCCTACAGTCCAAAGGTCAATAAAAGAGATCCCACGAGACTAGGATCCAAGGGTAGCATCCAAAAGAGTTCTAGGGGACAAGAGCACAGACCTAGCCCACTCTTTCCGCCGAATACCCCCATTAATCCATGCCCAAAAGTTTCCATGAAAAGTAAACTACAATGATCAATTACCAAATGACAAGGCATACCTTTAGGTTTGGGAGGCCCACCTTCAAACATACAATCATGAAAAATAGGTGAGGGACCACATGGCTGGCTCAGGTGGTGGAGAAATGGCACAACGAGCTAGTTGGTGGCTGCAAGGGGTTGTTGGCTGCCAGCTGAGGACCATCTTGGCAAAAAAATTTCTCCTAGGGATATCATCCCACAAAATGGTGGGTAACAAGTATCAAGAGATGTTTGTCAAGTCAAAAACCCATCTACAACTAAGAGTAAGAAACAAACATATCAAAACAATAAAAAGAAGAAATACGTGCAAAAACAAAGCAAGGATTTCCAAATTGGAGATTTGGTCCTTGTTGGTGACAAATCGCAACCTTGTAAGGTCCACAACAAAGAGTAGGTTACTTTTATCTTGCAAACCTTGATGGTGAGCGTTTGTCATCCCCTGTGGAAGGAAACCACCTCATTTTTTTTAGTGGAACTTGATGCATTTACATTTAGATAGTTGCAGTGTATTTATGTGATTGCATTATTGTGTGTGGATCTTACTTATTCATTATTCATGCTAATGTGTATGCATAGTAAATTCCACTACATTGAGATAACTTTTTTTTCAAGCATTGTTTTATATCCTATAAGCGCAAGCGTGACGATCAACACCTTGCTCACATTCTATCAACAAGTTGCTTTGAGTGTAGATGTAGCAATTCTGCAAGCCCAAAGATTGTTGTGGTTCTCATGCACTCCCTGTTCAAGCATATGGATCATGTGCTCTACGGTGAACACGTGCTCCCAAGTTGGAGCCAAATGTTGCCATAAAATCTAACAGGTCTTGTGATGGGACTCACAAGGTAAGGGCCAGACCCTATAGCAACAATGAGGAAGGATTGCCACTATAACCTCAACAATCTTCCTCCGATTGTTTAGTGGAGTTTCACCACAATGGAGGCTTCCATGTATTCACCTATAAGGATTTCTAATTAGAGGGCTCTAGGTGATATAAATAGGCTAGGGAAAGATACCTTAATGATGGAATAGGCTCAATTCTTCTTTATCAAGGTACAAGTATTCTAACCCTAAAATAAACAAGGACCACTAAAAGCTAGAGCTTATTGATGTGCAATGATAAATGAGTACCTAGACATGTACGAGAAGGGGTTTACTTAATGATTGGATAAACAAAGGAATAAGATAAACCCTCAAATAGGCTTCAAGTTGAAGCTTGGTGTTGGCCCTCAATTTTGGTCAATTTTGCTTATTAAAATCCACCTAATTTCCATCATATTCCACCTTAGATCACCCACATATGCCTTATTTTTACCTTATTATGCATATTTAGGTAAATAAATTATGTTTTCCAATTTTTAGAGATTTTTGTAAAAATTGGGTTTTAAGAGTATTTTTGGATAGCACTGAAAATTTTTCACAATAGCTTCACAGAAGTCATATGTGTAGGACACCTGGCACAAACTGAGCATAGATTTGGAAAGCTTGGAAACTACAGATGGAAAATAATCTATTGGTTCGGTCAAACTGAGCTAAAACAAGCCCGGTCAACGCTAGTCAAACATGACATGTTTTTCAGTTTTCCTAGGAAAAAGGGCAAAAATAGTATTTTTTGGGATTTTCCAGATTTTGTGAAATTGAATGGATGAGTTCAACCTAGATGGATGGGATTAGGATGGATAAGATTGTTAGAGACATTATAGCTTAGTTTGTTTATCAATTGTCTATATTAACCAAGCTTGTGAACCATTCAAGCATGGAGAATTTGTATAATTTTATATTGAGATTTCTGAATATTTTGAGATAATTTGATGAACTAGTTCCACCTTCTATTTGTTGTTCATGCTATGGATGATTGATTGAATTTTATGTAGATGAGAAGCTCTTTAAGCGTGCAAGGCAAGGGTGGAGGGGCCCCACATCAAGCTAAGTACACTTTTTGGTTAAATTAGCAGAATTTTCATGAACTAGTTTTGCTTCAGATTTATTCAGTCATTTAGATGTGTGAAGATTTCTTATGTTTTTTGGATGATTCTTTGTTTAATTTTAATTTGCATATGAAGAGACAAACAAGAGTTTAAGTTAAATTCTCCTTCTATCTGATCAAGGACAACAACTAAAATTCATCTTCTTTTCCTTGCTTGAGTTATTTCCTGAATTTCTAGTTTTAATGCAATTGTAACAATGATAGAATAGAATTGTAAAGAAGGACAACCTAGACCTCCTAAGTTAGGAGCCTCTTCTCCTACTTTTTATACATCATAAACTGTTGTCAATTAGTTATTTGGTTTCTCTTCATGAAGGTAGTACTATGGGGAAGGACAATTAGGATCTCCTAAGTTAGGAGCCTCTTCCCTCACTTATTAAGTTATTATGTATTGAATCAAAAATTACTTACTTAGATTTTATATTTGTAATATGCATTTCCATAAATCTTATAATTTATAATATATTTGTAACATGTTTCTTTCAATTTCTACATTTTGTCTTCTAAAAATTGACTAAATCTGAAATCCATATATTTTGGACATGCTTCCAAGTTTACAAACCCAGATTGATAAGTAAATATGTGTTAGTTTACCCAGTAAATTGACCCAACATTTTTGGCGTCGTTGTCAAGGAAGCATATATCAATATAGTCAATTAGGAAGAGTAAAAAATAAAAAAAAACAAAACACAACAAAATTTAGTTTTTTCAGTCATGTTTCTTTATGCCTAGAGAAAGAAATTAGAAAAGTAGATTTACTAAACAAAACCCCCCAAGAATTCAACCGCCCATAGGAGCAAGACCATCAAGACTAATTACACCGGTTGCTAGAAGACCAACTCTAGAGGAATTAGAAGAAAAACAAAGATTAGGACAAAGATTAACTCTTATTGAAAGACAAACCTTCTTAGCCTATGAAGTGAAAAGAAAACAAACACCAAAAGAAACCATTTTCATAGAAAAACAAAAGGAGACAAGGAGACCAATTGTTAAACAATTAGAGCAACCAGTTCTTGAACAAATAAAGATAGTTGAAGAAACACCAATTCAGCCTCTTATTGAAACAATCCAAACAACTGAAGAGAAAATGACAGAGGAAGGAAAAGGATCTAATATACCAATAATGAATCTGGAACAAAAACTTCAGTATGAGAGGCAACAAAAAGAATGGTAGAGAAAAAGAGAGGAAGACAGGAGAATAGAAGCAAAGAGAAAAAGAGAAGAGGATACAAAAAGAGATATGATAACAAAAGACATAATGATATAGAACCAAACAATGATCAGGAAGCTACCTTTGGCTTCCCAATACTAGACACAAGCACAATTCTAGGAGAAGAAGTGAAAATGAAGAATATTCCACCTTCTGTGTTGCCCAATTTTTATGGAATGTCTACTAAAGATCCTGATTCATTTATGTTTGAGTTTGATATCTTATGTTGTACTTATGGCTACACAAATGACACACATAAACTTTGTCTCTTTCCTGCTACTCTGAAAGCAACAGCACTAAAATGGGTTATGGGATTGGATTAAGAGAACACACCATTGCCTCTTGGGATGACATGAAGAGAATTTTTCTCAAAAAGTATCAAGCCTATTGCAGGCCTAGAGGCTCAAAAGAAGATATTTTCAGAATGTCACAACAAGAAGATGAAAGTTTGGAAGAGTACTTGGAAAGATTCCTTTACAATCTACAAAAATCCAAACTACACTCTCTGAATCTTGATACCATCCACACACTTTTTCTTAAAGGTATAAGAGATGAATACCTTGATATTCTCAATGTGATGGGCAACGGATACATCTCAAACTTGCCATTTGATGAAATTGTTGAACTATGTCAAAAATATTCTAGGGGAAGAGCAAATAGTGGAAAAAGAGATGTTACATCAAGAGCTTCTAAATCTGCAACAGGAGGAGTAAAAAGAGAAAAAATAGAGAGTTTGTTAGAAAATTTTAAAACTGATCTTTTGAGCACTTTAGGAACACAAGTTGATGTTTTGAAAGCAAAGAAAAAGAAAGATGAACAAGTTCAAATCTTATCAATCTTTTGTCCTAAGTGTAGAAAGAAACATCCACTAAGAGAATGTCCTTTGGATAGTGTGGAAATTTCTAAATCTTTACACTTTATGCAGAAATTATTTAGTGTTAATCTGGTTATGCTCCTCCTATTTAGACAGTTATTAATTGAATAAAATTCAAGTTAAAATCGAAGCAAAACACATAATAGATCTCCACAAATCCATATCTAGAACAAGATCATGCACACATAGACAAAGTGACAGTTATTTTTGGACAAATAGTCCTCGGAAAAACCCAATGCGGGAAAACTGGTCTTCTGGCTGCTGGAGGGTTTTATTATTAAGAATTTTCTGAATACAACAAGCCTAGGTTCCAAATCTGGAAAACTCGACAGAGAAATAATAGATCTACAGCTCACTGGCTGATCTAGGGCCAAAATAATGACTGATCCACACCCTCAAATGAGATTTACAGAACTCAGCCAAAATTAGGGCCTAGAAACCCCAGCGCTGCCCCTAAAGCCTCTGTGTTAGCCTCTGAAGCCCTTCTGACCCTCAGTGCTACTCCGAAAAGGGTTGCGTTACCCCAAACTGGGTGACGCAGTCCCTACGCTGCCCCTTAGGGTCTCTACGTAACCCCTGAGGGTTTCCTGTAGCAATTTACTCTGTCCTTGAGGGACTTCATAGCACAAGTTGTTGCCCTTTGGCTTCTCTGTGTTGCCTCTCTGAGTTGATCTTTGCCTCTTACTGATTCTAGACCCTAGGATCAGATCATCCCATTGGTCTAAATTCCCCTCTCTACAGCTAAAACACTTCTGAGATTTCTTAGCAAACCCACCCTAGAATCTCAGCTTAGCTTCAGTGCTCTGCCTCTGTGTGTATTTACAAATGACCCCAAGTCTTTCCTTTATACTTTTCTCGTTGGAAAACCAACGACCATGATCAGATCTTGAATCAATGGCTAAGATTAAAAGAAAGCTTGATCCGTGTGACTTAAGACAATTTCATCACATGTTTAATTATATTCACTTTAATTATTTAAGTTCCCTAAGTTTTAACTTAGGAAATACATTAAAATAATTAATTAATTTAATATCTCCTAAACCAGATGAAATTTCCAAAATCAATTTCTGGGTCTTGTAGATCAAGTGTACTCTAGTCCCTCCACCAAATTTGGGAGCTAGAGCACAACTGATGCTACCCCAAATACACAAAATCTCAACACTCCCTCTTAGCATCAAGGGTGTGCTCTAGCAATACATCACACTATGCATTACAAGACTTTGGGTACTGGTTTTGTGCTGCTGATGCTTGGCCTGCTACCACTCAACTCTGCACTGCTACTGCCATTCTGTACTGCTGCCCATGACTCTGCCACTGCCACCACAACCTTTGTACTGCAACTCCCTCTCAATATGCTGCATCTGTGCTGCTCATAGCATTGCCACTACTGATTTGCTGCACTACAACTTCAGTTGTTGAGAGAAACAACTGAATCTCCTGCCCAATATTTGACACACAAGTCAGATGGGTTGCATCCTCATCACTGAAGCTTCATAGGCCACAGATTTGTGCTGGCATCTGAAGGATGATGCACAACTACAGCTATGCACTACATAAGCAGACTCCCTTTGCACTACTGAAGTCACATCAACCCCTTGTGTTGAAATCTCCCATGCTGTTGCTGCACTGGGTTGTCCCTCTGAAGTCTTCTGCGTTGCTATAGCTCTGCACTGCGTAAGAAGCTCTGCTCTGCACTGCTGAAGTCACATCAGCCTCTGTGTTGTTGCTGCTCTGCTCTGCGCTGCTCCTCCCAGTCTTCAGATCTGCCTCTGCTTCTTCTGTGATCTATGCACCCACTGCTCCACTTGTCCCACTACTGTCTTAAGGCTGTCGTAGCTCGCATGTGATCCAAAAGATGAGCTGCTCAAGGATCCCGCCTTAGATTATGTAGCTCCTCTACATATCCATGTCACCCCACCTCCGTGGTTCATGAGCACTCATGGCTGCATCATCTTCTAACCCATCATTTGCCACAGCAGCTTTGGAAGAAGATGCTTCCTTGTCCTTTTTCTTCTGAGGACAATTTGTTAAATTTGGACAACTAGGTCCAAACTCCGGGTTGTGCTACTCAGATGACGATCCCAATTTTTTTATTGGATTCCTCTTTCGGAGAGGTGTAAGATTGATCTAAATATCATCTCGATCAGATGAGAAGAACATGGACTTTGAATTTATTCCACTTATGTGCTAGGTCGGCCTGGAATATAATATAGACTTAACTATCTTAAAGGATGTGTCACACACCCCCAAAGATGCCTATATATTGGAGAGACTTGGAGTTCATTATACACACATTGTGTGGAGGATTTTCTTCTCTCTTGATGGCGATGGAGCTGCGTATTTGTGGAGTTCTTTGTTTGGATTGTATTGGGGTTATGTGTGACACGCTTGGCTTAATGACCTATTAGAGACTTTGCTGGTAGAAGCATCTCGCTGATCGCCATAACGCCACCTTTCTTTATTACTGTTTTGGCTTGTCTTCCATCAATCTATTAGTATGTTCTATCTGCTTCAGTATTGTGTGCCCTAATCTGAAATGGCATAGAACATGTTCTAAACTTAACATGGTATCAGAGCTAGGAGAAGACAACGCCTAGCTTATCTAGGGCAGTGAGATATGGGTTACTCTAAGGGCAATTAAGCGTGTCGTTAGCCTTAGAAAAGCTGTGTGGTAGGTCGCAGGCCATACCACCACAGCAAGTGACAGCGTGTAGATTTAAAGCATGCATTTTTTAAGTTGCTGAAGGTGACAGCATAAGGGCAGCGTACGCATGGACATCTCTCTGAAAATTCGTGGTTATATTCATAAATGAAAACTCCATTTTCGTAAGAAAAAAAAAAAGCCTGTTCACAGCTCCATAGGAGAAGGATGATTGTTGTTATTGAGATGTTGTGTAAGCATGAAAAGAGCGGCAAAGGGTTCAGCAATTTCAGGAAACCCTCTTAATTTTATTTTTATTTTTTGGATCTGCGAAGATGAGCGACGGAGGGATTCAAACTCCCGACTCATCGACGAAGGTAGAGGAATTCTTGGCCGCCATTTTAAATAGATCCTTCTCCGGAGGTTTTAACATGCATTATGGGGATTATGTCGAATTTGGCATGCCATCATGCCTTCGGATGGACCTTCGGACATATCACTGTATGCCGTCATGCCTTCGGATGAACCTGCGAACATATCATAGTATGTCGTCATGCCTTTGGATGAACCTGCAGACATATCATGGTATGTCGTCATGTCGTCATGCCGTCGGACCGAACCTGCGGACATATCATGGTATGTTGTCATGCCGTCATGCCATCGGACTGAACCTGCGGACATATCATGGCTAAAAATCGATGTGCCATGGATCTCTCATGCCACAGAGGTCTTGCTCGTATGCATGAGCTTAATTAGATCTGCGAGTGTGGACCTGCTCGAACATTCAGCCACAAATATCAAGAAGGATGCAGGCGAATATGTGGGTTCATATTTGTTCGTTGCTCTGTGTCGGGAGCCATGATGGCAGATCCCCAGATAATTTCGAACTGTTGATTCAAAATTTCGAACTGTTGTTCCTGAACTGGAAACTAGGTGTGAGCCAGCGTCACGAGCCAAGACGGTTCTATCAGAATTATGATATGCAGAATATATGGGTATAGTTGCATTCACTATGTACTATTGGCATCACATTCACTAGGCATCCAATCTCTATCTCTTGCATGGTTTCGATTATATGTATAAGCCATCATCACATCTCAGTATGGTGACTCTCAATATTTGTTTGAACCCTTTGCACTATGATATATGGGTACATGGCATCAAAGATATATGTTGTAGTACAGGGCGGTCAGTGTTGGTATGTTGAAGTGCAAAACCGTATGGCAGCATATATCTATAGATGTATTATAGTATGACATCAATAGTGATATTCATACATAGCTTCAGATAGCAGTTGCAATATATGCAGAGGCCTTGTTGGTTTAATATCTATCATGACTTCAATTATGATGTAACTCTCGATGGAGGTATTTTTGTATCTGAATTCCGGTGTCTCATTGTGTACATGTTTTTCTCAGTATATATATATATATATATATATATATATATGATTCATTGCACAGTTCATATACACAGAATATATGATACCTAGTTCCTCTGCAACATAGTCGACATCCATCTACAGTACTTCTCTGTTATATAGGTGGCATAAGCGAACTATCCAGTGACTGTCATCAACCTTTGTGACTTGATACGTCTATGATCTTGGAAAGAAATCCAATTGAATTTTTTAGCCAGCATGAATGAACTTGCCAAAACTTGAAATTCTTGATCAAGGAATTCGTTGTTTTTAATTCAAGTCAAAAATAGTTGGAAGAAGTTTGTTGCATGCTCAAAATTCACTGTTCCTTGCAGCCATGCTTCTCTCTAGCACTTCTATACCCTTAGGTACCTATGAAGATCAAATCTCTATGTTTTTATGAAGTGGTCAAATTGTTGTCAAGATGGGCCAATCTGTAAACCCTAGGGAGAGTGACAAGAGAAGTAGATTTGTCATTGAGTTAGGAAAATTTTTTTGGTAGCCTTAGGAGAAGTCTTCTAAAAATGACCGATAGAATGGCAAATGGACAGATCTGGAAATAAGAAGCAGTGCAGGATCATGAGAGGAGGAATCATGATATATTCTCTCTGTTCGACAGTGACATATGGCAGAATATGTATGACCAAGAAATTTGAAATCTTCAATACTATTTGGCAATATGTATGACCATGATGAAGAAGATAGTGATGGGTACGATAAAACTATGATGACAGTGATGACGGTTCTGTAGCCACAATCTTGAGGAGTTAAATTTGTCATTCTATGTCATTGTCATCATGACAATGACATAGACAGTCTCCCATGTTTATGAAATTCATAATAGCAGTAAGCTTGTGACAGTATCAATCTTACATTACAGCGTAATGATAAACTTGAAGTGTGAACTCAGAAGTCTTTGCAGCCTTCAGTCACGTCGTTGGAGTCTTAAACCATGATTAGCAACGCCTGTTTGGATGGCTTTGACTGTGGGAGAATAAGACCCCTTTTCCAAGTTGGTGTCTGGGATGCCCTCATTTAAAATAGATGTCTTCTCTCGAGAGAGAAGCTGGCATTAAGAGGGAGAATACATTTGTATATGCTCTTGAGCTAATATCATTGCTGAACGAAAGAAGATCCTCATGGCTCAAAGACATATGGCTTCGGAGGGGGAAATTCCGAAAGAAAACCAAGAAGCCATATAAATACCAAGGGTATCTAGCTGCCATGAATACAATATGAGCCTGGATCATTTGAAGAAGTTGTAAAGCATCAAATCTGCAACGATGCGAGGGTGATGTCTGGGATATGGTCCCTAGACCATAGAACAAAGTTGTTGTCACCTCGATATAAGATCAAGCATGGATCTGATGGGAAAATGTGTTGCCTGAGACTTCTCTAGGAAGGCACTGATTATTATAGCACCTATAATCTATTATTTCCCTTGTTGATACACAAGGACGGAAGCTTCATCAAATGGATGGAAAGACCACCTTTTGACATGGTGTGGTAAAGGAAGAGGTGTATGTAGAGCAACCTCTGGGGATCAAAGTCTGGGGATGTCTGCAGGTTGAAGAAAGCCCTCTATGGGCTGAAGCAAGCACCCAGAGCTTGGTATGAGAGGATAGATAGCTACCCGATGAAGCCGGGCTTCACTCGTAGTAATGTTGATCCGAACCTTTACTTCAAGATTGATAGAGAAAAGCCTCTCATTTTGGTGTTGTATGTGGATGACCTCTTCCTGTTAGGTGTTGACCCTCTCATTCATCAGTGCAAGAGGGAGCTCACTGCTGAGTTCGAGATGAAGGACCTAGGATTGATGCACTATTTCCTAGGCCTAGAGGTCTGGCAAAGACCTAGCGAGATCTTCCTTTCTCAAGGAAAATACATTATGAAGCTTCTGGTATGGTGGATTGTAAGTCCGTGTCGACACTGATGGAACTCAACTTTAAGAAGTTGAGTGGCAGCGTTGTTGGGCCCATGTTAGCAAATCCTATTGAGTATCGTCAACTCGTAGGGGCTCTGGTGTTCCTAGTGAACACCCGTCCGGACGTATGTTGTGCAGTGAACACCTTGAGTCAACACATGGTTGATCATAACATTCACTGGGTTGGTGCCAAGAAACTCTTGAGATATCTCTGTGGCACGATAGACCATGGGCTGAGATACACTGCCGAGAGCATGACACTCCTTGGATATACTGATGTCGATTGGGCTGGCAGTGTGGTGGATCATAAGAGCACATCTGGATGTTGCTTCACAAGTAGATCTACTTCGGGCAAGAAAAGGAGGTCGATAGCCTTGAGCACCGCTGAGGTCGAATACATTGCAGCATGCATGACCCGTTGTGAAGTCACTTGGTTGCGAAAGCTCTTCAGTAAGTTTTTCGAGCATGTGCTAGAGGCCATCGTTATCCTTTGTGATAACCAGAGGGGGATACATTTGTCATAGAATCCCGAGTTCCACAATTGATCCAATCATGTTGATGGCTAGTACCACTTTATCCGGGATATGGTACAACGGGGCGCCGTAAGGCTCAACCATATAGGAACTATTGAGCAGGTCGCGGACATTCTCACAATGCCCTTAGGGAAGGTCATGTTCCTAACCTTCCGTGAGAATCTTGGAATCATGTAAGGACCCTATTTGGAGGGTCCTGTTGGACGATGAGCTCTGGGAGCTCCAAGGGGGTTTTTGGGATAAGCTTTGGTGCTATAAACAACCACAGGGCTAGGCTTGCCGAGCCTAGTTGGTGTGCTTCCGCCCCACCGTGATGATATTGAGATGGTTTACCTCTCTTTGATCTGTGCCCCGTATGCATCCTACCCATGGAGTTTCGAACTCATGGGAAGTACCTCTCATTTGGCCAATGAGGTGGGAAATGTGAATAGAGACCATAGCAAGACCGATGGATGCATTGGAGATTGTCGTACTCTCTATGTCTAGGATGGCACATGTCCAACCACTTAATCTGGGATCAAGTTTAGCGAGGTTTCGGACCTCCAATTGACTTCGGGTCAGTGAAACTAACTTCGGGTTAGTATATGACTCTCTTGAGTCCTAGTGAGGTTTCGGACCTCCAACTGACTTCTGGTCAGGTAAACCAACTTCGGGTTGGTATGAGACTCTTTGTGAGTCCTATAGAGGTTTTTACCTCTCACCAATCGTCACTCCGGTATATGATGTCTTTGTGACTCCACTCCACTCGTTTTCCAGAGAAGCCATGAAAGCAAGTTACGGTGGGATGACGCACGATGTTTGGATTGCACTAGTGGACGGAGTTCTCCCTAGTTGAGAGGGAGTGTTAAATTTGGACAACTAGGTCCAAACTCTAGGTTGTGCTGCTCAGATGATGATCCCAATATTTTTATTGGATTCCTCTTTCAGAAAGGTGTAAGATTGATTTAAATATCATCTCGATCGGATGAGCAGAACATGGACTTTGAATTTATTCCACTTATGTGCTAGGTCGGCCTGGAATATAATATAGACTTAAATGTCTTAAAGGACATGTCACGCACCCCCAAAGATGCCTATATATTGGAGAGACTTCGAGTTCATTATACACACATTGTGTGGAGGATTTTCTTCTCTCTTGATGGCGATGGAGCTGCGTTCTTGGTGCTGCGTACTTGTGGAGTTCTTTTTTTGGGTTATATTGGGGTTATGTGTGACACGCTTGGCTAAATGACCTATTGGAGAATTTGTTGGTAGAAGCATCCTGCTAATCGCCGTAACTCCACCTTTCTTTGTCTCTGTTTTGGCTTGTCTTCCATCGATCTATTAGTATGTTCTATCTGCTTCAGTATTGTGTGCCCTAATCTGAAATGGCATAGAACATGTTATAAACTTAACAAAATTGTTGGCAAAATGTCCCATTTCACCACACTGGAAGCACTTGATCTTTGAGAGATCCTTCTTCTTCTTCAGTTGCTTCTTCGATGCCAAGGATGCATCTTCCTCATCTTCCTTCTTCACATTGCTCGAACCAGAGCTATACTGCTTCTTGGTGAATCTGCGGAGTTCTTCTTGATGTAGAATTGACCACAAACTTTCCCAATCTAGGAGGTCTGCTCTGCCCAAGATACTTTGGACAAAGGTTTCCCACTCATCCGTGACTGCATTGAGGGCAGTCCTCACCATCACATCGTCTTCCACCTTTGCACCAGTTGCAGTCAACTGATATCTAATCGACTGCAGTCTGAAGAGGAAATGTTCCATGTCTTCTCCCTTGGCCATCATGAATGACCTCATCTGTGTCTCCAACAGCATCTTCCTTTGGACAAATTTTCCCTCATATAAGGAGATCAAGGCCTTCCACATCTCATTAGTTGTCTTATTTTCAGCTAAGTGTGGTATAATATGGTCCTTGATTCCATCCATAATCAGCCGCTTGGCATGCCCAACAACCTCCTTATGCTTCCAAAGGAGATCCGAATCTATCGGTGTGGCCAGAGTTTGCTCTACATGATCTCTAAGATTGTATGCCTCAAGGACTATCAGGATCCTTGCCTTCCAAACTGAAAAGTTTGAGAGGCCATCCAGCCTGTCCTGATCACGCAGTCCATGAGGAGCCATCTGCTCATAATGTGTCGGAACTTCCTTTTCTCTTTTCTAGAGAAATGGATCTAAGGCTCTTGGTGTGACAGGCACCTTCTGCTCCCTCTGACAACTGATTTCCCTTCTTGGAAATCTGCCAACTCAACTATGATTCATCTCTCTTCGATCCTCTAATCAAACTGCAAGTTTCTTTGGCTAGAAACTCTCTGAGAAGCTGATTTCCTCCTGCTCTTTGTCACTTGTGCTAAGGTTAAAAATCTGAAAACTTCAGAAATTTGACCCCACCAACACCTTCTGAATTTCTGCAGCTAATCTTCAGTCTTTTCTGGATCTGACAGATTCAAATCTGCATCACACTGGCTAGCTTAGACCAATCCAGCACTATTTTTGAGCTGTCTCTGCGCAGTAATTGCATGGGCTTGCTAGGAGACAGCCTTAGACTGCATCGCCCTTCCCTCTGCGTGAATCTTCCTCTGAAAACTGCATTGTCCCTTCAGATCTGCATTTCTACTGCTTTTCTAGCTACTTCTTGTAGCTAGAACCTTCAGATTCTTGCTGGTGACCCTCCTAGATCTACAATTGTTCTCATACCATGTGGAAATTTCTAAATCTTTACACTTTATGAAGGAATTATTTACTGTTAATCTGGTTATGCTCCTCCTACTTAGACAAGTTATTAACTGAATAAATTCAAGTTAAAATCGAAGCAAACACATAAGAGATCTCCACCAATCCAGATCTAGAACAAGTTCATGCACACATAGACAAAGTGACACAGTGATATGGACAAATAGTCCCTGGAAAAACCCAATGCGGGAAAACCGATCTACTGGCTACTGGAGGGTTTTATTATTAAGAATTTTCTGAATACAACAAGCCTAGGTTCCATATCTAGAAAACTCGACAGAGAAATAATAGATCTACAGCTCACTGGCTGATCTAGGGCCAAAATAATGACTGATCCACACCCTCAAACGAGATTTACAGAACTCTGCCAAAATTAGGGCCTAGAAACCCCAGTGCTTCCCTAAAGCCTCTACGTCAGCCTCTGAAGCCCTTCTGACCCTCAGAGCTGCTCCGGAAAGGGCTGCGTTACCCCAAACTGGGTGACGTAGTCCCTACGCTGCCCCTTAGGGTCTCTGCGTAACCCTTGAGGGTTTCCTACAACAATTTATGCTGTCCTTGAGGGACTGCGTAGCACAAGTTGTTGCCCTCCTGCTTATCTACGTTGCCTCTCTGAGCTGATCTCTGCCTTTTGCTGATTCTAGACCCTGGGATCAGATCATCTCCTTGGTCTAAACTCCCCTCTCTGCAACTGAAACACTTCTGAGATTTCTTAGCAAACCCGCCCTAGAATCTCGGCTTAGCTTCAGTGTTCTGCCTCTGTGTGTATTTACAAATGACCCCAAGCCTTTCATTTATACTTTTCTTGTTGGAAAACCAATGGCCATGATCAGATCTTGAATCAATGGCTAAGATTAAAAGAAAGCTTGATCCGTGGAACTTATTTCATCACATGTTTAATTAAATTCACTTTAATTATTTAAGTTCCCTAAGTTTTAATTTAGGAAATACATTAAAATAATTAATTAATTTAATATCTCCTAAACTAGATGAAATTTCCCAAATCAATTTCTGGGTCTTGTAGATCAAGTGTACTCTAGTCGCTCCATAAAATTTGAGGGCTAGAGCACAACTGATGCTACCCCAAATACATACAATCTCAACAGATAGTATTCAAGTGTGTGGACTTTGTACAAAAATCATTCAACTAAAAACTGTCCAAAGCTTAAAGAATTGCAAATGGAAGAAGTACAAGGGATAGATTCTCTTTACTATATGGCACCAAGGAGACCTTGGCAACCAAGGATTCCTCAACAATTCCCTCAACAAATCCTCCAGAATTATCAGTATCCCCCTCAAAATTCATTGAATACTCCAATGCCATGGCAGGCTTGGCCTCCACAACAATACCAAAACCAACCTGCACAAGGTTGGCGAAGATATAGTTATGGAAACCAGCCACCTCAACAAATGGATCCTCAACAATACCAACAGCCATATCAACAACCATATCCTCAACAACCATTTCAATATCAACAATTCTAGCAACATCCTCAACCAATACCATTTCCACAACAAAATCCTGCACCCTTACTAACTCAACCACTACAGCTTCAGTTGCCTTCTAACCAACCCCCACCTAGACCAACTCAATTACCAGCTCAGCTAATAGCAAATCCGAGTAACAAGGTGGAGAGACCAGCAAATAATGTGGAAGAAACAACATATTTTCCTACATATTCTATTCTTCCTATACAAGATGTCCACTTAAGGTCTGGGAAAGTATTACACAAAGATTCTCCACCAATCATAGAAGAATAAACTGAACTAGGAGAACAATCTGAAAATTCTCATACATGAAATCAAATTCAGAAAGGAAAAGCTATTATGACTCAAACAACACCACCTTATTTAGAGAGGTTAGTAGAGCAGAAAATCCCAATTTCTCTTCCTGAATTCGATATTTTAGATGAATTAAAAATTCTTATGTCAAAATTCCTTTGTTGCAAACTATCAAAGATATTCCAATTTATGCAAAAACAATAAAGGAATTATGTATTAAGAAAACTGGAAGAAAGAAAAGAGATCCACCCACAATCCAGGTCAGTGGCAAATTAGCTAGTCTCATGTATGCAAAAACAACAATTGAAAAATATATTAATCCTGGGATACCTATGGTTACCATTTCAATCAATATTTTTTCAGTTCCAAATACTTTAATAGATTTGGGAGCAGTTATAAATGTCATGACAACAGAAACTATGAAATATTTGAAATTTCCCAATATTCAACCTACTACTACAATTTTGGAGCTAGAAGATAGATCTAAAGTTGTACCAAAGGGAATATTAGAAGACATCATTGTTTCTTTGGATTCATGGGAATATCCTATAGACTTTCTAATCTTGCAACCAAAAACAAATCTAGGAGGCCATCGTTTAATTCTAGGCAAACCATGGTTAGCCACAATAGATGCCTTCATTGGATGCAGATCAGGAAGAATGATCATAGAACATGGGGATGAAAGGAAACATGTTACACTCTATCTTCCAGCACAATCTCATTTTTTATCATACCTTGATGAACAACAACAACAACAAACTCAATCTCTTCTAAGTATTAATCAAATCTTTAATTTTAGAGAAGAGGAAGAAAATGAGGATCTAATAGACCTTCTCATCTCAAAACCTGATATTTCGGAGTAGCTTAGAATAACACAATATGAAGCTGCAAATCATCTTTTAAATCAATGTTTTCAGGAAAATTCTACTATTCAATCATTGCAAAATTCATTTGAAAGTATTTTTCCTGTTAACTCAATTACCAATTCACAAAGCAAAATATTGAAACCAATCCTAGAAAGAGTTTAAATATTGGTAATAATCTACAATCATCACAAGAACAAAAGGTAATTGCATTATTACATAAATATTCAAAATCTTTTGCCTGGGATTATATAGACATGCAAGGAATTCATCCAAAGACATGTATTCACCATATCTATGCTAATGATCATGTCAAACCAATTAGACAACCACAAAGAAGAATGAATCCTATGATGAAAGAAATAGTGAAAGAGGAACTACAAAAATTGTTACAAGTAGGATTCATCTATCCTATTTCAGATAGTCAATGGGTTTCTCTCTTAGTTGTGGTACCAAAGAAAAATGGAAAATGGAGAATATGGGTAGACTATAGGGAACTGAATAAAGCCACATTGAAAGATCATTTCCCGTTACCATTCATTGACCAAGTACTAGATTCATTAGCTGGAAAGAAATTATTTTCTTTTCTTGACCGATTTAATGGATACAATCAGATTAAGATAGCATTGGAGGACCGGGATAAAACCACATTTACTTGTCCATGGGGAACATATGCATATAATGCTTTGCCCTTTGGGTTATGTAATGCACCTGCTACTTTTCAAAGAGCAGTCCTTGCAATCTTTGCTGATCTAATTCATGAATGTGTAGAGGTCTACATGGATGATTTCACTATATATGGAGGAACATTTGGTGATTGTTTGAATAATCTGGAAATATTTTTAAAGAGATGCATTGAGACAAACCTATCCCTCAGCAATGAAAACTTCTTTATGATGTTAACTGAAGGGATAGTGTTGGGACACCACATTTCTTTTTCAGGAATCAAGGTGGACCCAGCAAAGATACAAGTCATTGTGAACTTAATGCCACCAATAACACAGAAAGAAGTAAGAAGTTTCTTGGGATATGCAAGCTATTACAGAAGATTCATTGAAAATTTTAGTAAAATAGTTCTATCTCTATTCAAGTTACTTGCAAAAGATGTTGAGTTTCAATGGACAACAAATTGTCAAAATGCATTTGAAATATTGAAAGAAAAATTGTCAGTAGCGCCCATTCTTCAAGGACCAAACTAGTCATTTCCATTTCACATATATATTGATGCATCTGATACAACTATAGGAGCATCACTTGGACAAAAATAAAATCAGTTTAATTATGCCATATACTTCAGAAGAAAAAATTTAACTCTAGCATAATTGAACTATACAATCACAGAAAAAGAAATGCTAGTTTTTGTGCATGCAGTTAATAATTTTAGGTATTATATAATATTCTATCAAGTGTTCATTCATACAGACCATTTAGCCATTAAATACTTAATGAACAAAGAAATCACAAATGGCATAATTACTAGATGGTTGTTATTAATTCAAGAACTGGAAGACCTGTAATATTAGATGAAATGCCATTGAAACCACAAATACTCATAGAGCCATTTGAACAATGGGCTCTAGACTTTGTGGGACCAATTAACCCGTCTTCAAATGGAAAGAAGTACATTCTAGTGTGCACAAATTATGTTAAAAAGTGGGTAGAAGCAATGGCAGTGGCAAGAGCAACAAAAGAAACAATGGTTTCATTCATCTTTGAGGAAATCTTTGTCAGATTTGGAGTTCCGAGATAGATTTTTGCAGACCAAGGAGCACAGTTCACCTCCAAACCTATCTGGGATCTTACAGAAAAGTATAAAATCAAACACAGAAAGTCTACTCCGTACCATCCCCAAGCAAATGGACAAGTAAAATCCACTAATAAAGTCCTGGAAAATATCATGACAAAAACAGTGCAAATGAACAGAAAGGATTGGTCAGAAAAGTTAAGAGATGCACTATGAGCTCTAGGAGTCGTGGAAAGACCCTAGTCTGAGGGTCCTAATTGAGTTAGACTATGAGCTTTGGGAGCTCCAGGGGGCTTGGGGATAGCTTCTTGGAGCTATAAATACATACAGGGCTAGGCTTGCCGAACCTTGTTGTGCTTCTGCCCCACCATTATGATATTGAGTTGGTTAGCCTCTCTCTGATCTGTGCCCCGCACGCATCCTACCCATGGACTTTTGGACTCATGGGAAGTACCTTCCATTTGGCCGATGAGGTGGGAAATGTGGAGAGACCAATAGCAAGACCGATGGACGTATCAGAGATTGTCGTACTCTCTATGTCTAGGATGGCACGTGTCCAACACCTTGATCTGAGATCAAGTATGATGAGGTTTTTACCTCTAAACTGACTTCGGGTTAGTATGAGACTCTTTTTGAGTCCGAGAGAGGTTTTTACCTCTAAGTTGACTTCGGGTCAGCTGTGTGTGATGTCTTTGTGACTCATCTTTTGTTCTATCTGAGAAAGAGCCAGCAAAGCAAGTTACGGCAGGATGATGCACGATGTTTGGTTAATGTACATGATGGTACTGATAGATGGCACTTATGGACAGATGGAGTTCTCCCTAGTTGAGAGGGAGTGTTAATTTTGGGCAACTAGGTCCAAACTCCATGTTGCACTGCTCATATGACAATGGTCATATTTTTGTTGGATTCCTCTTTCGGAGAGGTGCAAGATTGATCTAAAGATCATCTTGATCAGATGAGCAGAACATTTATTTTGAATTTATTTTCCACATGTGCAAGGTCGGCTAGATTTGTAATGTAGGCTCACATGCCTAATAGATGTGTCACACACCCTCATTGATGGATATAAATTGGATGAACTTGGAGGTCATTTCATCATCAACTCATCACACATTCTCTCATTGTGATCTAATTGGTTCGATAGCCTTTGGAGGCCTTTTTCCCCTCACACGTGTGGAGCGAAGCTGCTGATTTCTGCGGATCTGTTTAGGGATTTTTTGCTATTGCCTGCATTGACTTTGGGTTGACTACCATTGACTTGTGATGAGTTGTCTTTGAGGGTTGTGGGTGTGACACATGAAGGTTTGGCTAATCGAGAAAGACTTTGTTGGCTGAAGCATTCTGTTGACTGTCGTAATGCAACAATATCTCACATCTTCGCTCGACAAAAGGAATTATAAATATGACCTATATTTGGTTTGTCTTCTATTGATCTATTATTGTGTTCTATCAACATTTTACTTTCATGTTTATGTGATTGTTATTTTGTATCGGGCCTAAGAAAGATTGAAGTAAAAGTGCATCAAGCATAGAACACCATGGTTATCTAAATTTAATAGTTGGTATATGGTAAGGAAGTTTTGTTACCCATTGAATTTCAAATTCATACATATAAACTTGCAGCAGAATTGGAATTGAACCTGTCAGAAGCACAGCAATAGAGAGTCATGTAATTAAATGAACTAGATGAAATCAGACAATAAGCAGTGGAGCAGACATCACTAGTGCAACAACATAGAATCAAATGGCATAACAGATTTATTAAAAATAAAAAAAATTCATAAAAGAGACTGGACATTACTTTGATTCCAAGTTCAAAGATTTCAAAGCAAAGTTTACAACTCATTGGCTTAGGTCATATAAGATAAAAGAAATTTTCAACAATGGGGCAGTTAAAATAAAATAAAAATTGATGAAACAACAATTTCATTTCTAGTTAATGGACATAGGCTTAAGGTCTATAATAAGCCTATCAATAAAGAGGACTTTATGAAAAGAGTCTCAACAGAAAATAATATGGAAATAATGGAACAGCATAGTCATATGCCTTCCTTACTTCCAGAATAAAAAATAAATAAATAAATAATAAAGGAGTTTGGTTGTGAAAATCTAGGAAACTGGCATATTACAAACTCAAATTCATATCGGAAAACCAACTTGTTTGGCCAATATGAATTCGCTACTTTGTTTTACTTTTTCTTCAGTTTGATTTTGCAGAAATAATCCTCTAGAATTCCAAGACTTGAGGACAAGTCTTAAAATAAGCAAGGGGGAAGATTCATAATAAAACTATGCAAATAATTTAAGCAGCGGTATTGCAGAAAGGACCTGAAACAAAATTCAAAATATCATTGCAGAAGGGACCTGAAACATCATTCACATACCATTGCAAAAGGAACCTGAACAACATCAATATTCATTAGAAGGGACCTGAATCAATATTAGATGCAAAAAGAACATGAAACAACATAATCTATATCAAGAGGATCAAATAAGCAGATACAAGTGTCTACATTCCATCAGAATTCATCTTTGAAGAACTATCATCATTAAAAAGAGTCAAGTATGGACAAATTAGCAAAGGTCATCATCAACGAACATTGACATTGAAATATTATGTGAAAGGAGAAGTATTGTAAGTGTAAAAAAAAAAACTTAAAACCTTTGATTTTGAAAAAAAATTCTAGAATTGTTAAAACTAATTTAACTTGGATATGAATCCTATTACATTTATCATCCTACGTCCTACATTTATCCTACCTATATCCCACATTAAAATATTACATTAACCTCATCCTACCCTGATCATAATCATACTATATTCATTATTCTACCCTCATCATAATCCTATTATATTCATTACCTTGCCCTGCATCCTACATTAAAAATTTCATCATAGTCCTACATTAACCCCATATACCACTACATTATCCTCCAACATAAACATAAGAATTTTTTATCAAAAATTGAGGCTCAAAATTTTTGCCCATAAAGAATTTTTGCTTGCCTACAAAACCAAAAAGAGTTAGTGTCATTATAAGAAAATTTTGATTTTGAAAAGACCTATGCATATGGTCATTTCAAAAACAAATTAATGATGAGCATATAAAATGACAAACATAAGAATCGAAAGGCAAAAATATATGAAATGCAACATACAATATGCAAACATACGAAAAGGAATGAAAAGACAAATGTATGATTGCAAATACAAACGATAGTGGGCATACAAAGAAATGAACGAAGCCATGTTGAAGGATGAACATAATAGAACGTGGGTAATGCAAAAATTATGGTGATAAGGCAGGCATATAAACCCGTGGAAGGAAGAATGTACATGAAGCAGAAGAATGTAGTCAAAACTAACACATAGGCAGCCACGGGTACGTAAGTTAGAGTATGAGCTGAGAGCAGTAAAACGGTCAAAACACATTTAAACAAACACACCAAACTCTGTGTAAGACGTTCTTCCACCATTCACAGCAAGAATTAAGCTCAGAAGGTGAGAGTAATGTTGTACACTCACATAGCACCCTCGTGGAAGAAGGAAACAAGCAAGAAAAACGCAAAAACTGAAGAGAGGTGTGCGTAAGTCAGAGAAGCCCTGAACAGAGAAGAAGTTGCATAAGAAATAGGCGAGAAGATTAAGAATTCTGTGGAGAAATAAGGAAGAGATACATCGGTTTTAACGAGGAGATTGAAGGCCGAGATCTCCTATGCGCCAAGTTGATCGTGCTTCCCAAAAAAATCCAAAAAATCTGCAAAGAGAAGAGGTAAGAATCAATTCCGGATTTCTATCAGCAGTTGAATGAATTCCAAGGGTAGTTTAGCTCGAGATGTTGTTTGAGATGTGTCATTTTATGAGGAGTTAAACTTCAGTTATGGATTTGAAAACCCTGCCACCATAAAACACACCTTCCCACCTTTCTAATGAATGAATCTTCGGAGATGTTGAAGAGGAGTTCAATGATATTGTTTAAACACTAGAAAACAAGTTATTACTCAGAAATATTTACAACTTTTCTCCCAGATAATCGAAGATCAGGTATTCTAGTTCGAATTCCTTCATACATAGTTGTGAAATTGTTACATATGAAAAACGATTTTTTCATACACACAGTGAGAAATTTTTTCCTATTTTCATACACTCAATGAGCAAATTTTTTAAAACAAAGAAGAGATTTTCGTGAAAATTTTGGGAAAAAAAGAGATTGAAGCACGAGTTTATGGAGTGGTAAAACATTGTTAAAATGTTTTTATGATCTTTTACATAGTGAGCAAATTTTTCTATTAGTTTTGAAGTAGTGAACTCCTTTTTCTAGCAGAACAGAGGAGATTGAAGAAGATTCAAGCAAGGGAATAATTTCATTTTTTTTAAAAAGAGCTTCAAAGATCAAGTAAGCCTATTTACCATGCTAATTATCCATGAATGAAAATTGCATGAATAAAAGGACAAAGGTATATATATACATGTATTTTTGTTTGTGATGAGGATGTTAACTGTCCAATGATACATTAATTGGTATACAGAGCACATGGAAACCAAAATTGAGCCAAAGAAATTCAAGATAGAGAACTGGGGGAAAGAATGCATAGAGAGATTGTATCAAGCAGGATTGATAGGGTTTCTTCATAAATTTAATGGGCATAATGACAAGATTACACAAGAATTCATAAATCATTATGAATAGGGACACAATAGTAGGTGACCTCTCCATACCACTAAACCCAAAATTTCTTTCCCAAGCTCTAGATCTTCCCTTAACAGGAGAAGAATACCACAAAGGTTTACATTTCAAAGAGAAAGGTTTGACATTCTTCTTAGAAAAACAGAGAAATGATCCTTGACAGAGCAAAAGAAATCCTAGGGGACTGGTTAAGTGAACCATGGTCGGAATTAGTATTGATCATCCAAAGATATTTTACATGTGATAATCAGTTCAGTGTAGTCTATCTTTACCACATTAGGCTACTTCAACACATGAAGGGAGAATCCAAGATTAATCTACCCTCTTTCTTCTCAAGGAGCTTGATCAAAATGATCGAGGGTGTTAAAAATAAAACTGAAGCAAAAGAAGCACACATTTATCATCAAGGGCTCATTAAAATATTTGTAGAACATAAGGTGAGAAGCAAGGGATTGATTTGGAAAGAATTTTTGGTTCAGCATCATCTTGAGGGGCAAACAATAGAAAAAAAATTTGAGCAAATGCATGTGACTAGGAGCATTATGAATTCTCCTATGTATCCTAGGACTAGATCCAAGAAGAAACAAGATAGTGTCATAATTGAGAAAGAATAATCCTTCATATTTGTTCCCAGGAAAACTAGGAAGAAAACACAAGAAGAGCCAAGTGAAAAAGAAAAAGACCCAGATGTAGAAATTGTTGAACCTCCAACAACATCAAAACAAATTAATGAGATATTGCAAAGAATGGATAGATGCCCAAGAAGAGCCTTTAGAGAAGGATTCCTACTTTGAGCATACATGGGTAGGAGCCACTTCATCACATTCATTTGCTAAGGAGACTGTAGGAGAAGAAAGAGAGTTGCAACAAAAAGAAAACCTCAAGAAAATAGAAGAGTTGACAAGAGAGTTGGGGGTCAACAAGATTTTGGAAAATCATTTGAAGAAAGAAAATAAGATGTACAAAGAAAACAATAAAAATCTAATCAAAGAAAATGAGAAATTGACCAAAAAAACTTGGTGAGCTTGAAACAAAGAACACTCTCATCTCCAAACAAGCTTATAGATGGCTCAAAGAGAAGAAGACATGGCAATACAAACATGAGAGAGAGAAGGTAAAGGCCACCATCTACAAGGAAGGAAGGTATGAGGGTATTGATTGTCTTCTTCAGGCTGCACAACAAGAGACTACATGATCAAGGACAGTGGGCACATCAGCACTCAGAATATCAAAGAGGAGAAAGCAAGCATGAGGACATGCTTGAAGATCAGTAAGGGGGAGATGTTGGCCCTCAATTTTGGTCAATTTTGCTTATTAAGAATCCACCTAATTTCCATCATATTCCACCTTATATCATCCACATATGCCTTAATTTGATTTTATTATGCATGTTTAGGTAATTAAATTATGTTTTTCAATTTTTAGAGATTTTTGTAAAAATTGGGTTTTAAGAGTATTTTTGGACAGAACTGAAAATTCCCGTAATAGCTTCATGGAAGTCATATGTGCAGGACACCTGGACGCGAGCTGAGCATAGATTTGTAAAGCTTGGGAACCACGGATGAAAAATAATCTATTGGTTTGGTCAAACTGAGCTAAAATAGGCCCGGTCAACGCTGGTCAAACATGACCTGTTTTTCATAAATCCCTAGGAAAAAGGGTAGAATTAGTATTTTTTGGGATTTTCCAGATTTTGTGACACTGAATAGATGAGTTCTACCTAGATGGATGGGATTAGGATGGATAAGACTGTTAGAGACATTATAGCTTAGTTGGTTTATCATTTGTCTATATAAACCAAGCTTGTGAACCATTCAAGCATGGAGAATTTGTATAATTTTATATTGAGATTTCTGAATATTTTGAGATAATTTGAAGAACCAGTTACACATTTTATTTGTTGTTCATGATGTGGATGATTGATTGAATATGCTATAGCTGAGAATTTCCTCAAGTGTGCAAGGCAAAGGTGGAGGGCCCCCACACCAAGCTAAGTACATTTTTTGGTTAAATTAGCAGAATTTTCATGAACTAGTTTTGCTTCAGATTTATTCATTCATTTAGATGGGTGAAGATTTCTTATGTTTGTTGGATGATTCTCGATTTAATTCTAATTTGCATATGAAAGGACAAACAAGAGTTTAAGTTAAATTCTCCTTCTATCTGATCAAGAAAAACAACTAAAATTCATCTTCTTTCCCTTGCTTGAGTTATTTCCTGAATTTCTAGTTTTAATGCAATGGTAGCAATGATGGAATAGAATTGTAAAGAAGGACAACCTGAACCTCCTAAGTTAGGAGCCTCTTCTCATACTTTTTATACATCATAAACTATTGTCAATCAGTTATTTGGTTTCTCTTCATAAAGGCAGTATTGTGGAGAAGGACTATCAGGATCTCCTAAGTTAGGAGCCTCTTCCCTCACTTGTTACATATTGATTCAGAAATTACTTATATAGATTTTATATTTGTAATATGCATTTCCATAAATCTTAGAATTTAGAATATATTTGTCATATGCATTTCTTTCAATTTCTACATTTTGTCTTCTAAAAATTGACTACATCTGAAATTCATATATTTTGGACATGCTTCCAAGTTTACAAACCCGGATTAATAAGTAAATACTTGTGTTAGTTTACCCAGTAAATTGAACCAACACTTGGCTAGGGTTTAGCATTTCTAGAGCACAAAATAGATTAGGAAGGATGGCATCAACCCTATTTGGGAAGGATCTACCACAATAAAACTTAGCATTTTTGTTTAAAAGGTGTAAGGAGGAAAACCCTATTTTTTAATCCAAAATGACCTTAGAAGCAAATCAACCCTAGAAAAGGTCTAGTAGCTTTCCTTAAAAAGCCTAGAACATATCAAATAAAGGAAAATATCTTGATTTTGATGATTTTTTAACAACACAACTTTGGCCAATGCCTATTCCTACTTGGGAAAATGGAGTTTTCGGGAAAGTATCAAAGGAAAATAAAAATTGATTGGAGTAAGGGGGGGGAATATGTTTTCCACTTGTAAAACCCTAACTATCTTTTTTTAAGGGGAGAAATTAAGTAGAGGATGCACAATAGGAGTTCTTCTATGGATTTCAAGGAAGAATATATTTAACATGCAAAGTTTTACCAAGATATCCAATAAACAATATGCACTTAGTCATGGAGCATTTAGGAACCATTGCATTAATTCTTTCACATGGAAAATAATGAAAAATCAGCAATAAGCTTACAAATCCTTCTAGGAAAAATCCTTCTTCCAATCCCAAAAAGATGTCTCCAATGCAATAGTCAATCTCCAATAGCAATATGCTCCATAAAATCACATTTTACCAAGTAGTGAATAAGACAAGGCAATTTGCACTCTAGAAAAGGAGAGTCGAATTACATGTGTGATAATCAATAGAGTGAAGGGATCCTCCATTTATATGAGGTCTATCCCTTCACTTTTACAAATATGTTAGCCTACAAGACCTAAAACAAGTTTGATTGTTTGACAAGACAAGGGGTTACAAGCCAACCCCATTGTTCAAATCAATAAAAGAATGCTTGAAAATCCCCTACGTGTGGGTCGACATCCTCCTAAAGCATGACAACATGCCCTTTTTGGGCCTTAAATGATCCAAAAAAAACATGGGATAGACTAATTAGATGTCCCATCATAATCATCATCTCCAAGTCTTGAGGGGAGACATCAAGAAGTGCCTCAAAGTGACTTTATGTCCAAATATCATGCTCTGGGTGCCCTACGTCACCCTCTAAAGAGTTAGATGGGTGACATGGCACTATTTCTATCCAGCGTTGGGGCTCCAAGAGTGAGTACAATTTCTCTCTTGTCATCCCGGGTATGACCATCATGATCTGGAATCTAGATCAAGCCACACCCATCAAACAATGTCATGGCCAGCCTAGGGGTGCCCTAGGTCCATTGGGTATAACATCAAATAAATCCAACACCGCGAGGAACTCAAAATTTCAGCATCTGGAGGTACTTTGAGGTGTAAATCATCATGTGGAATTATCAAAGTTCCCAATGCTTTGGCTCTGGAGGGGAAAATCTGCATTTTCAAAGTCATCATTGCTCTCTGGAAGGTGCAAAATGGCTTTGGCATACTATGTAGTGGAGGGATATGATGTCCCCTCAAAGGTCTATGTTGTTGTGTGAAGAATCGCCTAGAAAAACCATCTCAAGATCAAGTAAAATCCACCAATCATTAAGTACAATGACCATAGATGCACCATAGTGAACCATACTTAATGTTAAGGGCATAATAACACTTCAAATTGAGATCACCTTCAAATATCTAACTAGACCACGTCCCATAAAATTGTTCCCTAATTGTGTTAGGGATGGCTAGAAGGTCAACTGCATTACGTGTTTCTAGCCCCTAATTGGAGGTGACGTGTCCTAGGTCAACCTTCAATCCATAGGTGCTTGTGATAATGGTGGCAATGGAGGGAAAGGATTTCAAGGCAAGGTGCCATGGCCATGGGACCAACTAATAGAGGTCCATCATTCTGAGTGTATAGGTGTAAGGAGGGAGCAATCGTGGAGGCATGAGTTACCCCTTTCCTCAACTTCCTTTTTCCACACCTCTAGTGTGCCTTTTACTTCTATTCTATAATGTTTTGACTAGGAGCATAGCATAGGAGCCCAAGCTTGCTTTTAAAAATTTAGCATTTCTTTACCCCATAATGAAAAGTCAGTTTATCACTCATCAGAGTTGGGACATGCAAGGGTTGCTTTATTATGTCATGGAGCATCAAGTGCTCAAGGAACTGGGTGATGGCCAATGAAGGGGTTAGAGCTCATGCTAGGATTTTTCCCATGCGCTAATTTATGTTACAACCATCTTTTGCATTTTAACATTCTTTTTCTTTTATTGTGGCCATTTATGGTTTTATCTTCCTTTTAGCTAGATCAACCTCCAAGGAAAAGTTTATGAACCAGACTCAAGGATGAGGATAAGAGAATACCAATCCAATTAACCAAATGACCACAAGCCCAAAGAATGGAGATATAATCTAGGAAATGATGGAATGCGGTAAGTAGGGAATAATCATGGACACGCTACTTCAATCCAAGTCTCCCAAATAGTGCTCCTCTTATATCCCCAAGGCCTCAAAGGAGGTCCCACTAGACTAGGGTCAAAAACTAATCTCCCTGGTAAAGTGACAGAACATGCTTATAAGTAAGATCAGTCAATCATCTAAATCACCCCATAATCTATGTTAGAATGCCCAAAACATTAAGTAAAAGCACATGATTGCAATATGGTTAAAATACATATGGAATGATTACCCAACTTTCTTCAAGAGGAATGGCAGATAGTGAGAGGTGTCTGACAGATGCAAATGGTGGAGGATCATGGCATATCATCATGTACTAAGGAATGTATGGTTGTTGGTTGGCTAGCTGTCCAATGGAGAAAAACTTTCTCCTATGAGTTTACACACTTTTTGGTGGATAATAGTACTGATCTTATTTCATCACTTTTTCACTTTGTACCTTATTAGAATCCAAATTACACTCATATTTCATCATCTTCTCTTTTTTTGAGGTTGCATGAATCATTTCATCCATATTTTAATCATTTCACCATATGTAACACATCAAAGTGGATTGGGATATTTTTATTACTAAAAAATTAAATCCAAACCTTAGCTTGAATTCTACATTATCAGTATATTAATCTTCATACGCTATAAACCTTCAATGAAGCCTCATTCATTCAATTTCACCTTAAAATGTTTTAATCATTCACTGTGGAATGGACCTTGATGTTCTATGTGGTACAACATCTAAGGATAGCACTCTCGCTTGGAAAGCACCCCTTTTATCAATTCGCAGACATCTTGTTGGATCTTTCACATCCACATGTCCCATCATCTAACAATGCTCTCATCCTTATCTTTTGGCAGACATGTTGTGGAGGTGGTTGAGCTTTGCACATGGTTTGAGAGATTAGTTATGAATATTCGCTAATCATTTTACCACATCCACTCACACTTTGACCTTCTCGATGTGGCATGACCTCTTAGACCTATCCATGTGCCTTGACTTCTTTGCAAACATTTCTAAGCTAGTAGGTGGTGTGATCCACTAGAGGATCCACATAATATTCTAAAGGAGCATTATTACCCACCAAAAAGCTGGTAACCCGTGGGAGAAAATTTTATCCTCATTGGACAACCAACCATCTAGCAACCTTATATGATCAACACATAACATGATGCCAAGATCCTCCACTTCTTGCTCTGATCATATTTCTCTCTCCCATTCGGCATTCCTTCTTGAAGAAGAAGGGTCATCCATCAATAGGTACTTTAACCATTTTTCAATCATGTGCTTACAATTAATGTTATGGGCATGCCTATGTTGCAGGAAATGTTGGGCCAGAGCCCGTTTTTGGCAAAATCTAATACGGAAACGTTGAAACGCATTTGGTATGTCCTTGAAACGAATTTTAGGCCATACTGCCACATTTCATGTGGTTGAAACGTGACCCAGTATGACCTGAAATGCATTTCAAGGTCGTACGACCACATTTCACCATTTATGTGTCTTTTTTCAGTTTTTTTTTTTATTTTTTCATTTTTTTTATTATATTTGGCGATCAAAATATTTTTTGGATGCTTCTAGATGTCTCTCGCAAGTTATAAAAAGACTCTCCCCTCATTCCCTCACCACACAAATTGAGCATGTCATTTCACTTGGAAAGGGGTGATTTGAGCAAGGAGAAAAGAGGAAGAGAGCAGTGGCTTCAGCTAGGGCATTTTCAACAGTGAGAAAAGGAGATTCAATGGCAAGAGAAGGAGATTTCACAATTAGATTTGGGGGGAGTTTCCACCTATGGCATTCTTGGTTTTTGGCTCAGCTACAACCATATTTTTCTTGTATTTTGTGGCATTTTGAGGTAGCTTCAGCTGCAAAAAAATAATTTGGGTAAGAAGTGTTGAGATTTATAGCGTGGGAGGTACTCCAAGCCTTAAGGATCAAGATTTTGGAGGAAGGAGCTTCACAAGTGACCTTGTGGGCTTGAAACCCAAGCTTGGGGTTTTGCACCCATTGATGTTTGGGCCAAAACCATGACAATATTATGACATGTGATGGATGAGGATGATAGTAGATGAAGATACAAATCCAACACATCGAGAATCGTCCGATTACGAGTTGTCGTTGAAGAGATATTAATTTTTGAAGTTAATGTGTGAATTTGTCAAGGTCGGCTAGGCATTTAGAGACCTTGTGACAAGTTCTCAAGCCCACAAATGTGACTTGATGGAACCCTTGTATTGTGTATAAATATAAGGTGGAGGAGAATCATTTAACAAATCCAAGAAGCATCTTTCATAGTATACACATCAATAAAGGCCGAGTGCGGGAAGCGTGAGTGTAGGTAGCGCGAGTGCAGGAACGCACAAGTGCAAGAACACGGGTGCAGGAACGCATGAATGCAGGAACACGAGTGCAGGAACGCGTGAGTGCATGATCGCGCAAGTGCAGGCAGCGCGAGTGAGGGTTAAGCATGTAGGAGACTACACTAGGGTGACGCAGAAGTTGCACAGGGCTAGGTATGTATTGCATTGATGTGTTAAGGTTGAATTGATGCTAGTGGATGGTGTCCTAGGAGAGGAAAGTTTGGAAGTCTGTTAGCATCCAAGAGGAAGAGTTCTTAGGTGGTTGGATGCCCTAACCAGGAGAAAATGCTACAGCAAGGATTGGTCACTCGTGGTCTGTTGGAGGGTAGCGTGAGAGTGGACCAAGTGTGGATAGTGGGTTGGGAAGTTATGGTATGCTGGAGGGAAGCATGAGAGTGGACCAAGTGTGGATAGTGGATTGGACATTTATAGTTTGTTGGAGGATAGCGTGATAGTGCCCAAGTTCGAGCCTGGTGTGCAACACTTTGATGGACAAAAGTAGTTTCTAGAGTGGCAGTTGTTGAGCTCAAGGATCTGATCAACTAGGAGCAGTTTGTGCAACCCTAGACTTGTGTATGAAGAAGAACTTCTACAACAGATGATGGGTAGTCCTCCTAGCCTGTGTTCATTGTGAGAGATGGACATCTTACAGTGATAGGTGGCAGCCCTCTGTGCCCTATGTTTGTCTTCATCGATGCAGCGCAGGAAGACCATAGGGGGATGAAGTCCCTGAGTAGCTGAGGAGCAGCAATGGGAAGATTGAGAGTTGTTCACAAACAAAGTTGTGAACAACTCGACAGGAGTCTCAAGGTGTTTTGCCCTTGATGGACTACGACACAACTAAAGAGCTAATTGATAGCCGAGGTTCAGTGGCTAGATGGATTTGGAGCATTGATAGAGGCAGGAGATGCAGATCAAGATCTGAAGGACAGGCAGGTACAAGGTACAACCATGGCAATTGTGAGGAGCTCTACATTAGCTAGATGGTCAGAGTATCATGTTGAGGGCAGATTGGTTGTTGATGGACTGACACCACGCCCCAATTTTTCATTATTGTACTAGTGGATATTTGAGGGCCATTATCCCTAGTACGGGAGCCCTAGACTATTGTATTATATGTTGATTAATATAACGATGTTGGTTTGAAAATTGTAAAAAATTGTCCATATTTTCTGCACAAGTAGATTTATTGTTGTTTATATTCTGCTGTGCAAAGTAGTATCATTGTGATTCTTGGTTTGGTAGCGTCATAGATTTAAGATGCTATCCCAGATCATGGAAAAAAACATGGTATCAGAGCGTATCTAAGTTACTTTGAGGGGCAGTGAATCAGAGTGTGCACAGTGAAGCAACTCAGAGGGAGTTGTGGGTGTCTAGATCATGGAGCAGAGGGTTCAGCTAAAGACATGGAGATATGGTCTTGACTGGCTTGGTAGCAAGATTGGCTGGGAGTTCTAGTGGATTGGTGGTGAGCCTGGTGAACAACAGTTTGTTGTAGGGAAGATTTTTGATCATGGACTTTCGTTGACTTGTCATGGATGGTTGGGACAACTCGAGGATTGCTTTGGCTTGGACGAGATCAGGTTGATCGAGATGGCTTCATGTGATGGACTGAATATTGGCAGGCTAGAGTCTTCATCAGAACATGAGGTTGCATATCTGAGAATGGACAGATTTGCAAGAGTTGTATTTGATCCAGGAGGATAAGTGCTTGAAGGACTGAGCCAGTGGAGATAGTGTAGGCTCAGTGTAATGTTCCAAAATAGGAAAAACAGTGCTAATACAGAAAATCACACATTTATGCCATGGAAATTCAAAACATTGCAGTATATAATCGGAACAATATGAAACACGAAAACAGCTGAAAAATTTACTATGGAAATGGGCAATAGTACAAATATATAGAAGAAATGCACCTGGGCTTGCCTTTCTGGCAAGCGAAGCCAAGGTTACTTGGGAGCGGGAGCAAAAGCAAGGAGCGGGAGCGGGAGCGCCATTTTCAAAAGCTCCTGGTCCGGGAGCGTTTCGAGGAGCATTATATATATATATATATATATAGAGAGAGAGAGAGAGAGAGAGAGAGAGAGAGAGATTATTTTTTTAATATTTTGATGCATATATGTCAACAAAAGCATGTAGAATGATGAATTAGACATAAAAAACATAAAACATAGATTGAACCATATAACATCAATCATCTAGAAGTTATAATCTTCATCAACCATGCCCACAAGTAAGAAACATACAACATATTGACTCTTGAGTCTCATGATTCATCAATCTTAAAGTTTCAAGCTTTCAAAATTCAATATATAACATTTATCATCATTGATTCATTGATTTCAAAATTCAATAGATAACATTTATCATCATTGATATATATCATTTATCATCATTGATTCATTGATTTCAAAATTCAATATATAACATTTATCACCATTGATATATAACATTTATTATCATTGATTCATTGATCACCATAGTTGTACTTGTAAGCTAAGTGTAACCAATAACCATTACAACAAAGAATATTTAACATGAAATGAAATGTTATAAAATGAAATGAAGTGAAACAACTTTCAACTTTCATGAAGCACCATATTCATAATTCATAATGACTTATAAACTTATAAATGCCAACTTCAAAGTTTCACCTTTCAAATTCAAACTTCAAACTTAAATTGTCATATATTGTTTACAAAAATTATCATAATAAATATGAAAGAGTCAAGTTTCAACTGTTCAACAGTTATAAAAAGTTACAAACTACTAGAAAATAGAAAAGACTAGTAAACTGTAAATCGATTTTAACTATTCGCTGGCCCCTTGCCATGCCCACGAGAAATGTCTAATTTGTGAGAACCACAAGGCAATGGTGGTCTTCTAGTAGTCTCCTGAGTACCACGACCATAACTAGAAGGCGGAGGGCCGCGTGAGGATGTAGGTGGAGGCTGAATCTGCAAAGGAACAATAGCTGGAACTCGAACACTGGCACTGGTACCTACACTGCTACTGGATGGTGGGACTGGCCCTGGGTGTGGCGGTGGCATGCCTGTTGTTGCTTCATCCTAATCCCTCAAAATTTTTGCTTCCAATTCTTCCAAATGTACAGTGTCGTCCTACAAATTATCGTCCTCTGGGTTGTTGTCCCAAACTTTATATGATTGATACTCATAAGACCGATCACAGTAATGACTTAACAACCTCAAGTTGTAGTGCACATAAACCAAGTTTTCTGCTCGATTTTCATTCAGCCTATTTCTTCTCACATTATGGATGAAGTTGTAAGTGCTCCAACACCTCTCTGCAGAAGAAGTATTTACAACTTGTGAGAGAACTTTTTTTTCCAACTTTGGCAAAAGTCCCATGTTGCCATATGCTTCCCACCATGTGAGAGCATCAAATCTGTCTCTATCTTCCATTGCATTGAAAGAACCAAAGTTACCAGTGCAACTGAAGTATCTGCCTAATTCAAGGTACAATTTAGCACACTCCTCCCTGTCGGGGACCAACTTGTCTAATGCTTTCATGTATCCCTCTTGTACCTCTGGATCTGTGTGAGGTTTGATCCTAACCCCACCTCCAGGTGCAGGTTGGCCCAACCAAGATGGAGAGTAGTATTTTGGCATAAGGATATACGCCAAGACATGTAGTGGAACATTAAGTTTATTCCACCGTGCACACACACAGTCGTGAATCATTGAATACAAGTTGAGATCATTTTCCTTAACAACATCTTTTATTTTCCCCAACATGTTATCCATTTGCTCATACACCTCCCCAATCACTGGTTTATCTGTATCTGAAAAGCGAATCATTTGATAAATGGGCGTGGTGAAATTCAAAATTTCCCTCACACGTGCCCAAAACAAAGGATCAAGAGTGGTCTCCTCCACCTATTCAAAACCTCACCTGTCAACTATTGTTGCTGCCCTATCCTTTAATACCTACCAGTGTGGACTTGATACCATGGCTGCCAATGACTCTCTTACCTTCAAAAGGTGCTTGAAGGTGAGGTAATAGCTAGCAAATCTAGTCTTTGCTATATTCAACAACTCCAATCTTGAGTGAGTACAGAAAAGCCCATGAGTATTGCTATGATTTGTAATAAATTTTATCATTTTTTTAGCTCTCTTGTACAAATCACCAAGCCATCTGTATTGAGGTTTTTGTTTTTAATTATATCATGCATCAAAAGATTCATTTTGTGAACCAAACACCCAGACCAAAATATGTTGGGGTATTTATCCTCAATAATTTCTCCCGCTGCCTTACAATTAGCAGCATTATCAGTGATGACTTGGACGACATTGTATGGCCCAATATGTTCAATTGTTTCAAGTAATGGTTCTGCAATGCTAATGTCAGTCTTGAACTTATCTGAATAATCATATGTTGAAAGCAATATTGCACCATTAATAGACACAACAAGAACACTTATCAATGGCTTTCCTTTTACATTTGTGCATCCATTAGATACAATGGACACCCCATGCTCATTCCAAGAACTTATCATTCTACTCAAAGAATGAGTTATTTTTGCTTTTTCATGATCAAATCCCATGGTTCTGGCCTTGTCATACCCAGGGCTCTTGTATCCTTTGGGGGCATCATTAATGGCAGAAACCATTTCATGCCAATAAGGTGAGCGAAGAACATTGAATGATACCCCACATGCATAGAGAAACCGGAAAATTTTTGAATCCACATCACTCCTAGACCCTTCGTCAAGGAAATCGGATATGGTTCTACGCCTTAAAGAGATGTTTGGTCCAAGTGTACCTCCATATCCACTGCCATGGGTGGAAGTTGATGGACTTATTTGTCCATGATGTGATGGACCTGAGGGTGCATAAGCTTCAATGAAACCCCTAGATCTTTTAAATTTGTGTTGGGCAACCTCCTCTTCCTTTCTGAATTTCTCTCTCCCTGTTGCTAACACACTTACACAATTTTTGATTCCTATATTTTTATCTCCATCCCATGGCATTTTCCCACAAAGGTGCCTTCTGGCACGAGTGTATGAACCTATGTATTCTTTATTGCAATGGGGGCAAAGAAATTTAGTGGTTCCACCCCCTTTCCCTCCTTCCTGCCTATGAACATATTTCCACAATGGTGTTTGGTCATGTTTAGTTGGTGTCTCTATGGTCTCATGTTCTCCACTCTCCCCTTCCTCCTCAGCATACTCCTCTTCGGGATTTTCATCAAATCCACTATAACCCACTTCTTCATCCTCCTCTTTTGGAATGGGCCTTTTTCTTCTACTCTCCAACACCATAATAACAAAGAAAGGAACCAACATGAAGAAAACCCCAAGCCATATAGCCATGATGTTTCCAGTTTCAAATTTCAAGTTTTTAGCCTACAAAAAATGGAGGAATGCCAACTGGGAATAGGAAAAAATGCAACATAAAAAAAAAAAACAATTCAATTTTTCACTTTTCAACACATTAAAATGCAACATAGAGAAAAAAATTCAAGTTTTCAATTTTGAACAACTTAAAAATGCAACATAGAAAATAAAAAAAACTAGATTAGAGAGTCCTGTCTCTTTGTCCTTCAATCCTCCTTGCTCTCTCCAAGCTCCAAGCTCCTTGCTCTCTCCTCTCTTCTCTCCTCTTGCTCTCCTCTCTCTCTCCTTGCTCTCTCCTCTCCTCTTGCTCTCCTTGCTCTCTCCTTTCTCTCTCCTCTTCAACAAACAATAGACAATTGAGGAGAGGGAGGGCTTTTTATTACCCAACCCCCCTCCCTCCCTTCCTCCCTCCCAAAAACTCATTGTCCAATTTTTCCACGCACGGGGAGCGTTTTTTTGCCGAGGAGCGTTCAGGAGCAAACGCTCCCTGAGTGCTCCCTCCATTTAAAAAACACTCCCGAATCATTTTTTTAATGGAGGGAGCACTCGGGGAGCATTCACTCTCAAGCGCTCCTTGAAATGCTCCCTAGAAATCAGGTAGCGTTTTTTCAACGTCGGGAGCGCACTCCCGATACGCACCCAAAACGCTCCCAAACGGAGCGCGTTTTGGGAGCGAGGTTGAGGGGGGGATGCTTCCCAGCAACCCTGAGCGAAGAAAAACCCGAGTAAGACAAATAAACCTAGAAATCTTGCCAGTGATGCTCTGCGTTGTCCCAGTGAATCTTCAATTTGCACTTGCTGCTGCAATGGAATAGCTGAAAACCCCACCTCTGGTGCTCAGAAAATTCTCCAAAATTACTCCCTGACTCCTCAAGCCAATCCGACCAAAACCCATAAATGGTTTTCCCAGATCATGACCCTCCAAAAATGACCTCCAATAGGCCCTACGCTCCCCAGTAGCTGCTGAAGTACGCTGTCAACAGAATCACCAACAAAATACTCCACAAATCTCCAAGAATGCAACAAATACTTCATCCGACACTTCCCTTATCTCTCCCAGCAAACAATGGCTCAAATGGCTAAGGCACTACCACACATGTGTGCCCAACTTTCCTCCTCTGTGCTGGCCTAGTGAATGCCACACTGCTTCTGAACAATGCTATTAGTCTTAGCCTCCAAAACTTACCCAATAGCTTAGCAAGCTTCTAAGCCTCCTCCAAATAATATCCTGACAATACACCTCCAGAAAGAGCTGTAATACTCTTACAAGAAATACCATTGCATCCTCCAGGAAAATGCATTACTGGGAAAAAATGAATGCAAATGCTGAAGATAACTCACTGAAACTCCCTCGGATGATAATGGAAAAACCAATCTAGGGTGGCACTCGAAGTCCCTCGAAGGATGGGTGAGTTCTCCTCTTGGAAAACTCGTGCTAAACAACAAGTGACCCGACTAAGCAGCTCGAGCAATTGAGATAAAAATTGATAATCCAATGATGCCAAATGAAGTGAGCTTCCTTCCTTTTATAACCTTTGTTGAGCCTTCTTCCCGCCTTTTTTCTCCATACGTTGTTCCCACTCATGCTTTTTGAACCAGTTGTTAAGGGTGTGCGTATTTCATGTGTGGTTAGCCCCCATACTTTACCAACAAAATAACATAACATAATGTTAACTAACTTCTAACTTCTAAGTCTTCTAAGGAAACTCAAATGGGCCTCGACATTACCAAAATTGCCCCCATAACATAAAAATAAATCTGGTACCAAAATAATTTAGGAAGGGATATTATAGTGCTCCCCTCCCAAATGTTGCTTGCCCCTAAGCAAATTAAGTGCTGGATTCTCCAATATGTGTTCACCCTCCCTAGTGGCATCCTCATCCGACAAGCTCTTCCAACACACCAAATACTCTCTAATTGTTGTGCTCCTGAGCTTCCTTTCTCTAGTCTCTAGAATGGCTTCCGGTTTTAAAACCAGATGCCCCTCATCATTAAGCGAAGGAAACTCCACAACTGTTGTAATCTGTTGTCCCAACACCTTCTTAAGGCATGAAACATGAAAAATGTTGTGGATCTTGCTTCCCGGTGGCAACTCCAACTCACAGGCTACCTCTCCGACCCTCCTGATCACCCTGTAGGGCCCATAAAACCGTGGTTGCAGCTTCTCGACCCCCTTTTGTTTCAAAGTGGACTGTCGGTGTGGCTGCAAGCATAGGAACACTAAGTCCGCCCCCCTCCCAAATGCCTCTCAACACGTTGTCTATCTGCATATAACTTTTGCTGATTCTACGCTGTTAGCAAGTTATCCTTAAGAGCCTTGAGGATGTCTTGGCTCTCTTGGATCCAATCTTTGGCCGTTGGGGCCTGACTGTCTCCAAAAACAATGTCAGCAAAAGACAAGGCATCATAACCATATAGTGCATGGAAGGGAGTCATACCGATGGACATATGATGTGTACTGTTGTAGCAGTACTCTCCCAAATGCAACCATCGAATCCATGCCTTCTGCCGCCCGGTCACATTGTTCCTCATATACCCCTCTAACCACTTGTTCACCCTCTCTGTTTGGCTGTCTGTTTGTGGATAGTAACTAGTGCTCGGGGTGAGTTCTGTGTCCACTAACTTGAAAAGCTCCTGCAAGAATCCCTCCATGAATTTGCTATCTCTATCACTAACTATGGTCTTAGGGAGTCCATGCAGGCGGAAAATCTCCCTAAAGAACAACTCTGCTACCTAAGAAGCTGAGTATCGAGTCGGAATAGCAAATAAATGCGCATATTTGGTCAGTCTGTCGACCACCACATAAATACAATCCTTCCCCTACACCACAGGAAGTCATATGATAAAATCCATAGAAATGCTCTCCCACTTTCCCTCAAAAATGGGTAGAGGCTGCAATAATTCTGCTCCATGTGTCAACTCTCCCTTATTCCTCTAACAAGCCTCACACTCCTGTACATATCTCAACACATCTCCATTGAGGCCCTTCCAGGTGAAGCGCTCTCTGACAGCCAGATATGTCTTCCTGAACCCTTGATGCCCCGACAATGGAGAATCATGAGCTGCGTGTAGTACCCTCTCTTTCAACTGCGATCCTGGAACCAGAAATATGTGCCCCTTATAGACGATAACCTCTGCCATCACCCGATAGCGCTCATCTGCACAAACGCCCTCCAGGATCTCACAAGCTCGACGATTCTTGGAGTACTCCACTAATAACTGTGCCTTCCAGTCATGTCTAATGCTCATGACTGAAAGGCCTGCAAGTCTCCTTGATAGTGCATCAGCTACCACATTGTGCTCTCCCTGCAAATACTCAATATCAAAATCATAGGCCTGCACCTTGTAGACCCATCTTTGTTGTCTGTCATTGAGGCCTTGTTGCCCCATGAAGTGGCGAAGACTGTTATGATCTGTCTTCACCCTGAATCTGTTACCCACCAAGTATTGTTTGAACTTGGCCAATGCATGCATAATGGCCAACATCTCCTCGTCGTATATAGAACATGACCTCTATTGTGGTAAGAGCTTCCTGCTCTCGAAAGCAATGGGGTGCCCCTCTTGGGACAAGACAACTCTGATCCCCTCACCCGAAGCATCACACTCCAAGGCGAAAGACTGCGTGAAATCTGGAAGTGCCAAAACTAGGAAACCACTCATCACCTCCTTGAGGCGATCAAAAGTTTCCTTAGCTTCATCTCTCCATGCAAAAGCCCCCTTCTTGGTCAAATATGTTAGGGGTGTTGCCAACTGTGATAAGCCCTTGACAAACTTCCTGTAGTAAGTGCAAATGCCCAAAAATCCCCTCAACGTTGTCACATTCCTGGGCTCTGGCCAATCGCGAATGGCCCTGATCTTCTCCCCATGCACCTTAACCCCATCTGCGCCAATAATGTGTCCCAACTACAACATCTTTGTCAACCCAAATTCACACTTGGACAATTTGGCGTAGAACTATTGCTCCTCTAGAATATGCAACATTGTCTCTAAGTGTTCCAGGTGCTCCTCCCACATCCTGCTATAGACTAAGATGTCATCAAAGAAAACCAATATAAACCTCCTCAACTGCCCCCTGAACACATGTTTTATGCATGAATGGAACGTGGTCGGGGCATTGGTCAATCCAAAAGGCACGACCAAAAACTCGAAACTCCTATAGTGACATCTGAAAGTTGTCTTCGGGATGTCTTGATCCCTCACCCAGATCTAATGATATCCTGACCATAAATCTACCTTAGAGACGAACCTGGCTGCTCTAAGCTCATCCATCAACTCATCAATCCATGGTATGGGATATCAATTCTTCAATGTCTTCCTATTGAGCGCCCTGTAGTCAATACACATGTGCAGAGTCCCATCCTTCTTCTTCACCAACACAACTGAAGAAGCAAAAGGACTGGTACTCAGCCTAATATGGCCCAATGCCAACAACTCTTTGATGGCTTGCTCAATCTCATCCTTATAGGCTTTGGGATGCCTATAGGGAGTATTAATGACTTCCTACACACCAGGCTCCATCTCTATGGTATGCTCGAATCCTCTATCTGGTGGTCGTCTAGGTGGTATTCTCCAAAAACTCCTACATATATATCGAACACAACTTGTATGTCTGGTGGTGGAGGTTTGGTCTGTCCCTTGGCCTCTGAAACCCTCAGCTCTATTGCCCACGCTATGACCCCATGCCTCAAGTATGCCTCCATCCGATGAGATGAAACTATATGTGGGGGATATGAGTGCATACCCCGAAGAACTACTAGCTTACCATCTGGCCCGATAAACTCCATCACGAGTTGCCTCCAATCGGTGGTAACTCTGCCAAAGGAGAATAACCATTGGAAACCCAACACCACATTGGTGTCTGGCACATCCACTACAAAAAAGTGATAAGTCATCTTATGGTTCTTCATGGCCACTGTCAAAGCGGGAACATATTGGTTGCACTGCATAGTCCTGTTCCCCGAAATTAGTACTAAAAAACCCTCAAAATTCGCAGTGGTAATGCCTCTCCTCTGTACCAACCAATGTTTTGAAAATCACGATCGGGATTAAATCGGCGAGGGGAAAAATCGGAAAAAATCGTAAAAATCGGGAAAAAATCGGCACTAAAAAAATATTCATTTTTTTCAATTTTTTTAATATCTAAAGCACCCACAACATAAAATAAATGCATTGACACATAAATATGAAAAAAAACTAATATATAAGATGTGTAATATCATGTCTAGTGCTACATCACACATAATAGTGAATCATATCCTAAATACTAAGTCCTGAGTCTCAACTCAACCTCAAAATATCAACAAAAAATATAATAATGTATCTCATATCATGAGTCATAATGTTATATACAAAGGAATGTACCAAATAACCTATACTACTGATTTCCTCTGCCCCTCTTGCGAGAAAATATAACAGCTTTCCCTCTAGACGAAGTAGCTGGCGGGGCTGGCAATGAACTCTGTTGTGCTCCAAATCCTAAAGCACCAGGAGCTAAAAGAGGAAGACCATGTCCTCTACCGGTAGCAGGGGTAGGTGGTGTCACCTCCTCCTCCTGTTGTTGCTCCTCCTCCTCCTCCTCATGAAACTCATCATTGATTCATCGCTACTAGAAATGGGATCATCAACAAAAGATACATAAACATCATCTAGCTCAAAGTCTTTAGACTTGGATTGCTCAACCTTATAACATGATAGAAATTGAAAAAGTTTAACATGCCTAACCAATGATTTTGGTTTGAGTGAAGGGTTCATCTCCTGAACCTTAAAATGCGGTAGAAAAAGATTAACATGCCTAACCAGTTGTTTTCCTTTGAGTGAAGGGTACATTCTTGTTAAGGCCACGGTAGGGGAGTTCAACAATCAATACCACCAACATCAACAAAGTTCAACAATCAATGCCACCAATATTAAGGTTCTTAAAGGACTTCATGCTCTTGATCAAATGCCAATCTCATACCCTTACACATAATAGAATCAAATGGAAACAATGCAAATCCCCAAACCATGAAACCCTGAAAACCATTAAGTCTGCTGAATTTTGAGTGAAATCTAAAATTCTAGTTTCTCCATATGAAATCCAATGAGGTCGAACCACTCTTAAACGTCCTGAGTCATTTCATGGTAATGTTAAAAATTTAAGTAAAAGGATGATCCTTTATTTTTCATTTTCATCCTTTTACTTTAAGAATTTAACATTACCATTAACTGCCAACAGGGTGTGTCAAGAAAATGAGAGGGCTACAAAAATGACCAAAAAAAAAAATTGATTTTTGAACTTATAGGGTTGCTATTTGATGGGCCCACGATTTTCACCAAAAAAAATCGAAAAAATCGCCGATAATATCGTTTTGTTCAAAAAATCGCGATTTTTTCAATTTATCGCGATTTAATTGCAATTTTCAAAACCATGGTACCAACTAGGCATCAAAAAAATTGTGGGTGGCCTCAATGTCTACCAAGACTAACACATGTTGCCCCTGCACTATGCCCCTGATCCTCATGGTCATAAATTTGGGTACCCCGCACAAAGATGCAAGGACTCCCCCAGATGGTGTAAAATATGGTCCTCCTGTTGGAGGTGGTGATGGTGGAGCTCTCACTAATGGCCCTTCGCAATCTCCTCCCTAAAAATCCAACTCCAACTACCCTCTTGATCATTGTCTGAGAAAACCTCGATATAGTGGGCTTTGCCTGTTGTGCACTGATGGCCTAGTGTGAACGACTCTCGACATGTAAAACATAGTTTCCTCCTCCTGAGGTCTTTCCTAGTCTCGTCATCCAACTATCCTCTCCCTAGAGCTGCTCTCTGCGTTGGTGCAAGTCTAGTGTCACCCCCTTTCTGAGGGTAGGGAGTGCATGATAGAAAAGGTGCATGGGCCTTGGGGATGGCACCCTACAAATCCCTCGTACAAGTCACAGCCTCCAATAAATTGGAGTGTCTACATGACTTCACCAGTCCACTCAATGACTCCGTCAATCCCTCTACAAAAATGTACACCCTCATAGCATCCGACAAATCAGGCACCATAACTGAAACTCGCAGGAAATCCGAAATATAATGCTCAAGATATCCTGTCTGCCTGAGTTGGGTCAACTCCCTGAAGTGAGCCTCTGGATCCCCTCGATCAAAATGCTCCACTACTCTCTATGTGAAGTCCTCATAGGAAGTCACGTTAGCATGCCCCAAAGTAGACAAGCCATGAAACCATCAATCGTGTGCCTCTCCCTCCAAATGCAAAGTGGCCATTTTAATGGCCTCCGTCTCGGTCATCCTATTGAGCTAGAAATATGTATCCAGCTTCTCCACCCAAGCATGAGTTGTGCACTTCGCAGTGCCATCATATGTGGGGAAAAACATCCTCCCAATAGTATGCTGCAACTCATAGCTTTGCGTGCCTTCGCTTCCATGGCCCCTTCCCCTCTCATTGTACTTGAGCTGGTAATAATCTGTCAAAGGTAGAGTTGCTTTGAATTCTTCTCCCATGGACTGCCACACTCTGAAATACTCTTCTTCGTCAACTCCCACTTGTTCCACCTGTACTAAAGGTATGAAACAAGATATGGTAGCTCTAGCTGGCCCACTAGAAGATGATGGTTGCGCAGTAGGTAAAGGTTGATCATATTGCTGAGAGGCTCCGAAAGTCTCTCCAAAAAAATTCTGGGTGCTTCGCTCCCAGTTCCACATCTTGATCTCATTAAGCATATCTTTCTGTCCCTTTCCCAAATCGTTGATGGCCTTCAAAAGACCGTCAAAAACCATCTCCTCCTTTCCCTTGGTCTCTCCCATGTCTTCTACTAACAACTCCTTCCCCCGATCCTCAGTGTCTGGAATAATCTCCAACTCCCTCTCTTTGCTTCGGTACCTTTGCTTACTGTAAGTAATATACTGTCTATCTTCTTCTCTCATAAAAAAGTCTTCCCACGGTTGAGCCAAGATCTAAGCTTTGATGCCACTGTAATGTTACAAAATAGGAAAAACAATGCCAATACAGAAAATCACACATTTATGCCATGGAAATTCAAAACATTGCAGTAAATAATCAGAATAATATGAAACACGAAAGCAACTTATCCATTTTATTATGGAAATGGGTAATAGTACAAATATATAGAAGAAATGCACCTGGGCTTGCTTTTCTGGCAAGCGGAGCAACCCAGGTAAGATAAATAAACCTAGAAATCTGCCCAGTGATGCTCTGTGTTGTCCTAGTGAATCTACACTAGCTGTTGCAATGGAATAGCTGAAAAACCCACCTATGGTGCTCAGAAAATTCTCCAAAATTACTTCTGGACTGCTCAAACCAATCCGACCAAAACCCAGAAATGGTTTGCCCTGATCATGACCCTCCAAAAATGACCTCAAATATGCCCTACGCTCCCCAGTAGCTATTGAAGCACATTGTCTACAAAATCACCAGCAAAATACACCACAACTCTCCAAGAATGCAACAAATACTTCCTCTAGCACTTCCCTTATCTCCCAGCAAACAATGGCTCAAATGGCTAAGGCACTACCACATATGTGTGCCTAAATTTTCTCCTTTGCATTGGCCCAATGACTGCCATGCTGCTCCTGAAATATGCTATCAGTCTCAGCCTCCAAAATTCACCCAATAGCTTAGCAAGCTACTAAGCCTCCTTGTAAATTTTTGTAGATGTTCTATGCTTGATGCAACTTTGACATTTCTTCAATATCAGATAGCAATCACATAAACAATAAAGTAAAATGCTGATAGAACATACCAATAGATCGACAGAAGACAAGCCATAAATATATAAGTGTGTTGGTGTGTTACGGCGATCAAGAGGATGTTTCAACCAACAAAGTCTCAATATGGTTAGCCAACCAGCAATGTCACACAACCCTCTAGGACAGCCAAATGGTCAACTCAAAAGTCAACAAAAAGGGTCAACGTTATCAGTCAACGGTCAACACAAACAGCAGCAGCAACTAGGTCAACGTAGAAAAGTCAAAGTCAATGTCTTGCCTCGAGAATAGTGCCAGAAAATGCAGATTAGGAAAATCGAAATTTTGGGAGAGTTTCAGGTCCTTTTGACCTTGCATTGACCAAAGTCAACGCTGGTCAAAGTTTGCTGCAGAAACCCTAGACCAAAGTCAGAAATGTGATGCTGCTGGAATTTTCCCACGTGTGGAGAGAAGAGCCACCAAGGTCATCGAACCAATCAGATGAGGAGAGAGAAATGTGTGAGGATGAGATGAGTGAAAATGTCCTCCAACGTTGAACAATATATATCCATCAGTGAGGGTGTGTGACACAACTGCCGGGGCACAAAACCTTAAGGCCGACCTGCACATATCTTGAATAAATTCAAAATAAATGTTCTGCTCATCATATCAAGATGATCTTTCGATCGATTTTGCACCTCTCTGAAAGAGGAATCCAATAAAAATATTGGTGTCTTCATCTGAGCATCACAACATGAAGTTTGGACCTAGTTGTCCAAAATTAACACTCCCTCTCAACTATGGAGAACTCCATCCACTTGTGCAATCCAAACATCGTGTGTCATCCCGCCGTAACTTGCTTTGCTAGCTTCTTTATTTCGGAACAGAAGTGGGTCAGTCACAAAGACATCATTCCCGGCAGACAGATTCGGCCCAGAGGTTCGAAACCTCTATACGACTCACAAAGAGTCTCATACCAACCCGAAGTTGGTTTACCTGACTCGAAGTCAGTTGGAGGTCTGAAACCTCACTATACTTGATCCCAGATCAAGTAGTTGGACCGTGCCATCCTAGATAGAGAGTACTGAAATCTCTAATGCATCCATCAGTCTTTGCTACTAGTCTCTAGCTTTTCCCACCACTTCCCATGAGCCCTGAACTCAATGGGTAGGATGCATACAGGGCACAGATAATGAGAGGTGAACCAACTCAATCATCACAACGGTGGAGCAGAAGCACACTAACAAGGTTCAGCGAGCCTAGCCCTATGGTTACTTATAGCTCCGAGAAGCTATCCCCAAAGCCCCTCAGAGCTCCCAGAGCTCATCGTCCAATAGGACCAAGAGCATAGGGTAGTTCCACGATACCAAGACTCTCACGGAAGGTTAGGAACTTGACCTTCCCTAGGGGCTTTGTGAGAATATCCGCGACGTGCTCATCAGTTCATATATGATCGAGCCTTATGGCGCCTCGCTGTACCATATCCTGGATAAAGTGGTACCTGATATCAATATGTTTGGATGAATCGTGGAACACGGGATTCTCAGACAACCGAATCCCACTCTGTTTATCACAGAGTATCACGGTGGTATCTGGCACATGCTCGAATAGCTCACTGAAGAGCTTTCACAACCAAACTGCTTCACAACAGGCCATACTCGCTGCAATGTATTCGGCCTCCACAGTGCTCAAAGCCACCGACTTCTGCTTCCTGCTCATCCATGATATCGAAGCAGATCCAAGTATGAAGCAGCATCCCGCTGTGATTTTACGATCCACCACACTGCCAGCCCAATCAGCATTAGTATATCCAAGGAGTGTCACGCTCCCGGTAGTGTATCTCAGCCCATGGTTTATCGTGCCCGAAGATAACTCAACAGATTCTTGGCACCAACCCAGTGAGTGTGATGAGGCTCAACCATATGTTGACTCAAAGTGTTCACTGCAAAACATACCTCCGAACGGGTGTTCAATAAGAACATCAGGGCCCCTACGAGTTGACGATACTCATTAGGATTTGCTAACACAGGCCCAACAGCGCTGCCACTCAACTTCTTAAAGTTGAACTCCATTGGTGTTGACACAGACTTACAGTCCACCATACCAAATCTTTCCAGAAGCTTCACAATGTATTTTCCTTGAGAAAGGAAAATCTCGCCAAGTCTCTGCCAGACCTCCAGGCCTAGGAAGTAATGCATCAGTCCTAGGTCCTTCATCTCGAACTCAGCAGAGAGCTCCCTCTTGCACTAATGAATGAGAGGGTCAGCACCTGTCAGGAAGAGGTCGTCCACATACAGCACCAGAATGAGAGGCTTCTCTCTATCAACCTTGAAGTAAAAGTTCAGATCAGCATTACTACGAGTGAAGCCCGGCTTCATCAGGTAGCTATCTATCCTCTCGTACCAAGCTCTGGGTGCTTGCTTCAAGCCATAAAGGGCTTTCTTCAACCTGTAAAAATGGGTGTCACGATCCTGGACTTCGAACCCCAGAGGTTGCTCCACATACACCTCTTCCTTTATCACACCATGCAGAAATGCGGTCTTCACATCCATCTGATGAAGACTCCATCCTTGCATAGCAGCAAGGGCTATGATAGATTAGATGGTGGTATATCGGGACACATGTGCAAATATGTCATCATAGTCTATGCCTTCCTTTTGAGAGAAGCCACGAGTAATGAATCTTGCCTTGAACTTTTCAGCACTTCCATTAGATCCATGCTTGATCTTGTAGAGCCATTTCGAGGTGACCACTGTTTTGTCCTCTGGTCTTGGAACCACATCCTAGACATCATTCTTCATTATGGACTCATACTCTTCGTGCATTGCATCCTTTCAGAATTGATGCTTTACGGCTTCCTCAAAAGATCCAAGCTCAGATTGTACAATAGTACTCATGGCTGCTAGATACACATTGGTATTTATTTGACTTCTTGCTTTCACGAAATGTCCCCCTTAGGGCCATATGTCCCTCGACATCCTCGAGAGTGTCCCTGAGCCATGATGGTCTCTTGCCCAATGAAGGAGGTGGATCAATCGAGTCCATCGGTCCTCTAACCTCAGGCATCGTCTCATCCTTCGGTTCTTCTTGATTTCCAAGCCTTGCTTCATGATCTTCCTCAGATCTCGGAAGATTGACTACTTTCCTCAAGGAAGCATCTTCGTCAAAGGTGACATCGTGCATATCTCCACTTCCCTTTGACCAGTCACATAGACTCTATAGGCCTTCGAAGTTTCGTTGTAGCCAACAAACATTCCCTTCTTCGTAGAAGCATCTAGCTTGCTCTTCTCTTTCGGCACATGAAAATAAACAGGACATCCAAAAACTCTGAAATGTGAGACGTCAGGTTTCTTACCAGTGAAAACCTCTTTGGGAGTTTTGGAGTCCAGAGCAGAATGCAAGCATCGGTTTTGTATGTACACAGCGATGTTCGTAGCATCTCCCCACAGAAACTTCAGTAGGCCCTGGTCACATAGCATGGCATGGGAAGCTTCCACAATGGTTCTATTCTTCCGTTCAGCAACGCCATTATGCTCAAGAGTATAGACAGTTGTGGTCTCCATCTTGATGCCAGCTTCTCTGCAAAAGTTCTTGAACTCGTTCGTCTCATATTCAGTGCCATTATCGGTCCTCAATATCTTGATCTTCTTCCCTGTCAGATTTTCTTCCAAGGCTTTGAAGGTACGGAACCACATGAAAGCCTCATCCTTCTTTTTCAAGAAGTATATCCAGGTTTTGCGAGCAAATTCATCTATGAATGTCATATAATAAGAACATCCTCCCAAGGATGTCATGGGCAACATCCCAAACAGATCCGAATGTATCAATTGCAAGACATCAGATGTCTTTGTGACACTTGAGGGGAAAGGTCCCCTTGTATATTTTCCTTCGGCACAACCCTGACATACACCTTCATGATTATGTGAAAACTCGGGCATCCTCGTCACCACCTTCCTTACTTCGAGAAGGGCCTTGTAGTGAAGGTGTCCAAACCCTCATAGTTCAGTCTGTCGAATAGTATCACACGTCATCGCTCCCAATGGACATCCTCCAACCTGGTAGAGTGTATCAACTCTAAACCCAATCATGATAGCTTCCTTGAAGCTCTTCTTCCAGATGCGCACCTTCCCATCAATAAATGCCACATTGAAACCTTTATCTTCCATGGCCGATATAGACACAAGGTTCTTCTTCAAATTAGGTACATAGAGTACATCTTGCAAGCGGAGGACTTGACCTTGAGACAAGTGGAGGGTCACAGTCCCTGTCCCTTTCATGAGATATGTGGCATTATCTCCAAGGATAATTTCCAGATTAGTATCCTTCTCAACCATATCAGAAAGTGCTTCGTTGAACCCAGTGATGTGCCTTGAGGCACCACTATCTATCAACCAAACATCCATAGTGTCGGGTGGAAATGCAGCAAAGAGGGCAGATACAAGAATGAATTCATTTCTTTTATCAACAACATTTGATTCCTAGTACCTAGAATTTCTTGACCTTTTGAAAGGTTGACCATTTCCACCGGAGGGAGCCTTCCTCTTTCCCTTGAACCTGTTGTTCCTTTGATTGCCATTCCTCCGGTTGTTGTTGTTGTCATCATCATTGGGAGAATCTTTCTTGAAAGGGCATTCTCTAGCATAGTGACTTGGCCTATGACAAGTGTAAGACTTGCCCTTCTTTCCTTGGGCCCCTGCTCTTCCTTTGTTCTTTGGACCACCAAAGTTCTTCTTTCTAGAATGAGCAGCGTAGGCAACATTTCCTTCATTTTCATACTCCTTCATCCTTGTCTCTTCTTGTAAAAATCTCGATAGTACTTCATCAAAGTCAAGTATCACATTGTTATTGAGAATGGTAGTGTTGAACACATGCCATTTGGATGAGAGCCCTCCAAGTGCAGTGAGTACCATCTCTCGATCAGCTATTGTCTCCCCAATAGCCAGCAGATTGTTCTTGATCTCGGTCAGCTTCAAAAAATATGATTGAACAGACTCATCCCTGCCTTTCTTCAGATTCTTCAATTGATTCTTGAAGAATAGGACTTGATTCATATTGTTGGCCTTGAAGATGTGGACCAACTTATCATACATCTCTTTGGATGTGCCCAGCTCAGAGATGTAGGCAACCAAACTCTTGTGAATTGAGTCCCTGATCATCAGCTTTGCTTTGATCTCCCCCTTCTTATACTTTGCTTTGGCAACAACAGTTGCAGTGGATGGAGGCTCTTGGATTTTACCTTGCACATAGTCCATGACATCTTGGTCTTCCAAGCTAAGATCCAATGTCATCTTCCAAGCATGGAAGTCATCCTTCCCAGTCAATTTGTCATCAGCCTTAAAGCCATTGTACTTTGAGGAACCCATCCTCTTCTTCGGTGATTGCTACAAATTAGGGCTTTGTCTTCACCTCAGTTCTGATTCCATGTAAATTTTTGTAGATGTTCTATGCTTGATGCAACTTTACTTTTTCTTCAATATCAGACAACAATCACATAAACAATAAAGTAAAATGCTGATAGAACATACCAGTAGATCGATAAAAGACAAGCCAGAAATATATAAGTGTGTTGGTGCATTATGGCGGTCAACAGGATGCTTCAACTAGCAAAGTCTCAATATGCTCAACCAACCAGCAATGTCACGCAACCCTATAGGGCAGCCAAACAGTCAACTCAAAAGTCAACACAAAAAGTCAACATTGTCAGTGAACGGTCAATGCAAACAGCATTGACCTTGCATTGACCAAAGTCAACGCTGGTCAAAGTTTGTTGCAGAAACCCTAGACCGAAATCAGAAATGTGCTGCTTTTGGAATTTTACCACATGTGGAGAGAAGAGCCACCAAGGTCATCGAACCAATCAGATGAGGAGAGAGAAATGTGTGAGGATGAGATGAGTGAAAAAAAAATGTCCTCCAACGTTGACCAATATATATCCATCAGTGAGGGTGTGTGACACAACTGCTGGGGCACAAAACCTTTAGGCAGACCTGCACATATCTTGAATAAATTCAAAATAAATGTTTTGTTCATCGGATCAAGATGATATTTAGATCGATCTTGCACCTCTCCGAAAGAGGAATCCAATAAAAATATTGGTATCTTCATCTGAGCATCACAACATGGAGTTTGGACCTAGTTGTCCAAAATTAACACTCTTCCAAATAATATCATGGCAATAATCCTCCAAAAAAGATTTGCAACACTCACACAAGAAATATCACTGCGTCCTCCAGGAAAACACACTGATGGGGAAAACTAAACACGAATGTTGAAGATAATTCACTAAAACTCCATTAGATGATAATGGAAAAACCAATCTAGGGTGGCACTCGAAGTCCCTCGAAGAATGGGTGAGTTCTTCGCTCAGAAAATTCGTGCTAAATAGCAAGTGACCCGGCTAAGAAGCTCGAGCAACTGAGATAAAAATCGATAATCCAATCATTCCAAATGAAGTGAGCTTCCTTCCTTTTATAACCTTTGTTGAGCCTTCTTCCTGCCTTTTTCCTCCATACGTTGTTCCCACTTATGCTTTTCGAACCAATTATTAAAGGTGTACGTATTTGATGTGTGGTTAGCCCCCATACATTACCAACAAAAATAACATAGCATGATGTTAACTAACTTCTAACTTCTAAGTCTTCTAAAGAAAATCAAAATTGGCCCCCATAACATAAAAATAAATCCGGTACCAAAATAATTTAGGAAGGGACATTACACTCAAAGGGAGTCTAGCCTCAGAGGGAGCAGCCCTATGGAGGTTTGGGATCTTCAGATTCAGATGTGATGAGGCAAAGGCACTACCGAGATTACAGGGTTCATTCTATAGAGTATGCTGCAATGATGGACGCCAGATGGGTTAGTGCTGTCGATGTTGATGGAGACTTCCTAGTGTTGGAAGTACCTCCCTCACTAAGAGGGAGTGTTGAGATATATAGCTTGGGAGCTACTCCAAGCCTTGACAATGAGGATTTGGAGGAAGGAGCTTCACAAGTGAACTTGTGGGCTTGAAACCCAAGCTTGGGGTTTTGCACCCGTCGATGTTTGGGCCAAAACTGTCACGAAATTGCGACATGTGATGGATGAGGATGATAGTAGATGACGAGACAAATCTAACGCATCAAGAATCGTTTAATTCTGAGTTGTCGTTGAAGAGATTAATTTTTGAAGTTAATGTGTGGCTTTGGTTAAGGTCGGCTAGGCGTTTAGAGACCTTGTGACAAGTTGTCAAGCTCACACATGTGACTTGATGGAGCTCTTGTATTGTGTATAAATATAAGGCGGAGGAGAGTCATTTAACATATCCAAGAAGCATCTTTCATAGTCTATACATCAAGAAAGGCCGAGTGCAGGAAGCGTGAGTGGAGGCAGTGTGAGTGAAGGAACGCACGAGTGCAAGAACGCGTGCAGGAACGCGAGTGCAAGAACGCGTGAGTGCAAGAACATGCGAGTGCAGGAACACTTGAGTGCAGGAATGTGCAAGTGCAGGCAACGCGACTGAGAACTGAGCGTGTAGGAGATTGCACTAGGGTGACGCAGAAGTTGCGCAGGGCTAGGTATGTATTGTATTGATTTGTTAAGTTTGAATTGATGCTAGTGGAAGGTGTCCTAGGAGAGGACAGTTTGGAAGTTTGTTAATAGCCCAGAGGAAGGGTTTCTTAGGTGGTTGAATGCCCTAACCAGGAGCAGATGCTACAGTAAGGATTGGTCACTCATGGTCTGTTGGAGGGCAGCGTGAGAGTGGACCAAGTGTGGATAGTGGATTGGGAATTTATGGTCTATTGGAGGAAAGTGTGATAGTGCCCAAGTTGGAGCTCAGTGTGCGACACTTTGATGGACAAAAGTAGTTGTTAGAGTGGCGGTTGCTGAGCTCAATGGTCTTATCAACTAGGAGCAGTTTGTGCAGCCCTAGACTTGTGTGTGGAGAAGGACTTCTACAGCAGATTATTGGCAGTCCTTGTTAATTTCTGAACATGTTCTATGCCATTTTAGATTAGGGTACAAAATACTGAAGCAGATAGAACAAGTAAATCGATCGATGGAAGACAAGCCAACAAAGAAGAAGAATGATGGCATTACAACAATTAGCAGGACGCTTCAACTAGCAAAGTCTCCAAAAGGTCATTCAGCCACACGTGTCACACAACCCCAAGACAACCCAGACAAAGAATACTCCACAAAGACGCAGCACCAAGAACGCATCTCCATTGCCATCAAGAGAGAAGAAAATCCTCCACACATTGTGTGTATAATGAACAAGTCTCTCCAATATATAGGCATCTTTGGGGATGTGTGACATGTCCTTTAAGACATTTAAGTCTATATTATATTCCAGGCCGACGTAGCACATAAGTGGAATAAATTCAAAGTACATGTTCCGCTCATCCGATCATGATGATCTTCAGATCAATCTTACACCTCTCTAAAATAGGAATCCAGTAAAAATATTGAGATCGTCATCTGAGCAGCACAACCCAGAGTTTGGACCTAGTTGTCCAAATTTAACACTCCCTCTCAACTCGGGATAACTCCGTTGTTAAAATTGGACAACTAGGTCCAAACTCCGGTTGTGCTGCTCAGATGACGATCGCAATATTTTTATTGGATTCCTCTTTCGGAGAGGTGTAAGATTGATCTAAAGATCATCTCGATCGAATGAGCAGAACATGTACTTTGAATTTATTCCACTTATGTGCTGGGTTGGCCTGGAATAAAATATTGACTTAAATGTCTTAAAGGACGTGTCACACACCCCCAAAGATTCCTATATATTGGAGAGACTTGGAGTTCATTTGACACATATCAATGTGGAGGAATTCTCTCTCTGGATAGCGTTGGAGCTGCGTATTCTTTGTTTGGATTGTTCTGGGGTTATGTGTGACACGCTTGGCTGAATGACCTATTGAAGACTTTGCTGGTAGAAGCATCCTGCTGATCGCCGTAACGTCAACATCTCCTATCTCTGTTCTGGCTTGTCTTCTATCGATCTATTAGTATGTTCTATCTTCTTCAGTATTATGCCCTAATCTGAAATGGCATAGAACATGACTAGAAATTAACATGGTATCAGAGCCTGGAGAAGACGAAGTCCAATTAGAGTTATAGTTACAGAAGGTTGAGGGCAGATTGCATGTGCGGTCTATCTCTAAAAATGCCGCAAGCCACTTTAATGTTTTCCGCCGAGAGAAATCGATCTCAAACACTGTCGTTGTAAAACCTAACATGAGTGACGTTAAGCTGTGTGGTAGGCCGCAGGCCATACCACCACAGCAAATGACAGCGCATATTTAAAAAAAAATAAATAAATAAATAAATAAATAAATTTAATGCACTTGAGGGTCTGCCAACAACAGAAATGACAACGTGAGCCAGGCGACTTCAGTCTGGTCGCAGGCGTCTTTGAGAATTGGATTCGTTGACGGTGAAAATTGAAGGTGAAAATTGAAATCGCTGTCAGAATCTGGCCGTGAAAATTATAATCGCCATTAGATTCAGTTGTCTGGGAAACTTTAAAATGCGGAGCTCCCTGTCAATATCAAAATGTGAATTGGCACCGTGAATGTTTTTTTTTTTTTTTTTGGCACCGTCAGAATCTGTGACGGACATTTTAGTGCCAGTTGTAACATTCAGTAACAGAGACGTGCCCAGCGTGGAAATCGAATTCTCCTAATGTTTCAATTAGCGGTTGTGGATGAGTTTAGTGCTCACGTATCGAAGCTTGCGGAGGATCAACGCTCAATTTTAACAGGGAAACCTCTTCATCACCACTTGAGCGTGAAGTCAAACCGAAAGGCCGCATTATCCCTGTGATAGAGCGAGCAATGTCGTATGAGCCTACTCAGAAATAAATTGATGGATACGAATGATTTGAATATCAATCACCGAAGGCTAGCAGAACGATTTTCTGGCGGAGCTGAAGAAGCGTACATTACGCATCTCGCTTTCTGAACGCAAACATCGAAGATATATTTGCTTGATTTCTAAATTCTCACCTCAAATCTCCGTCAGACTTACGCACATTCTGTGTACTATCTGAGGACTGAAATTTCTGAACATTCGATTTTTTTTGGGAGGTTCTTTTGAAACCGGATATTTTAGTGGCATGGCCAATGTAAAACTTGGCAATATGCCACAACCAACCCTTTAACGATGATGCAAACAATCTTGTGGAACATAGCTTTTTGTTTCAGTGTGAGCATGTTGATTTGATTGGGGTTTTGTTCAGATAAAATGGAAAATCGAGTTAGTAGTTTCTGCCATCGATTTTGGACGTTGTAGAGATGAAGATTTAAAATAGAGGTGTGTCTTGGGCAAGAAGGATGAGGTAACCGCCCTTGAACAATCCAGCAGCCCATTCATAAGGCATCTTGCATTGCCTAGGTTGCAATTTCAAAAGGCTGTCCAATCACTGGTTAGGTGGATGGTGTAGTGTGCAAAATAACCTAACAGAAATCTACATCAGTACTGCAGTTTCAGTAAAGCCTTTGGTCTATTGGACAGTCTCTGCAAACCATCAGGGACAGAGAATAAATAAGTCTTTCATTCAATTGCCGAATGCTAAGATTCCGGGCACAGTCTATATAATGAGCACTTATAACTGTGCTAAATCTGCATAGCTGAAAGGAATCTCTGACATGGAGGAGGGTAAATTTCTGTGTTTGGAACATCTGTATGATTGGTTCCCAGATCTGTGAAATTTAAGAGACAAATTTCTGAACTAAGATCTGGAGACTTGAAGCCCTAGATCAGTGAATCTGAAATTGAGAAACAGTGCTGGATTGGGATCACTATGATACCCTATTTAAAATCAGAAATATGCAAACTGTTGAACAACAAGGCCAAGTATCTGCGGATGACTTGAGATAAAGAAAAGCCTGTTTCGATGGAGCTGTTAGGTGAAAATCAGATCTGTGGACGTAAAACATGACAGCGTGGAAATGTTTGGGGCTGAAATGTGCCCAGTCTTCATTATAACATATTTTTTTACCACAGATCTCTGAAACCTCTCAAAGTTTGCCACAGAGAATTAAGAAAGACTGTTTAAAGTCTGTTTTCGTGAGCCAACTCCCTTGGACAAGAGGCCGAGCATTTTAAGAGGAATTTTTGGTTTATTTCTCTTTCTGTTGCAGGTCTGAAGCTGAGCGCCGGCATCATGGATGTTTTTGATGTAAGACTATGGCATGGGACCCCTTTTCTAGGTAAGCCGCATTCCATGGCTACCTATCTCAGGCAGACCGCAAGCATTGACTTGCTAATCAGAGGACTGTGACAGTTGTTATCTGCTCAAGTAGAATGAAGACTTGTTTTTGATAAGGGCAGAGTTTGTTCAAAGGCTGAAATGAAAAACAATCGCAGCAAAAGAAAAGCTGGCATTAAGAGGGAGAATACATCTGTATATGCTCCTGAGTGGATACCTTTGTTGAACGAAAGAAGATCCTCATGGCTCAGGGACATATGGCTTCAGAGGGGGAAATTCTGAAGGAAAACCAAGAAGCCATATTAATAACAGGATATCTAGCAGCCATGAGTACTTTTTGTACAATCTGACCTTGGATACCTTTGAGGAAGTCGTAAAGCATCAAGTCTGGAAGGATGCTATGCTGTGGTCCCAAGACCATAGGACAAAGCAGTTGTCACCTCGAAATGGCTCTACAAGATCAAGTATGGATCTGTTGGAAGTGCTGAAAAGTTCAAGGCAAGATTCGTTGCCTGTAAGGAAGGTATAGACTATGATGACATATTTGCACCTGTGGCTCGAGATACCACCATTCGATCTATTATAGCCCTTGTTGCTACGCAAGGATGGAGTCTTCATCAGATGATGTGAAGACCGCATTTTTCTGCATGGTGTGATAAAGGAAGAGATATATGTGGAGCAACCTTTGGGGTTGGAAGTCCAGGATCGGGACACCCATGTCTGCAGGTTGAAGAAAGCCCTCTATGAGCTGAAACAAGCACTCTGAGATTGGTACAAGAGGATAGATAGCTACTTGATGAAGCTGGGCTTCACTCGAAGTAATGCTGATCCGAACCCTTACTTCAAGGTTGTCAAGGGAAATCCTCTCATTCTGGTGCTGTATATGGATGACCTCTTCCTGACAGGTGCCGACCCTCTCATTCATCAGTGCAAGAGGGAGCTCGCTGTTGAGTTCGAGATGAAGGACCTAGGACTGATGTCTAGGCCTGAAGGTCTAGCAGAGACCTGGCGAGATTTTCCTTTCTCAAGGAAAATACATTATGAATTTTCTGGTATGATGGACTGTAAGTCCATGGAACTCAACTTTAAGAAGTTGAGTAGCAGCGTTGCTGGGCCTGTCCTACTGAGTATCGTTAACTCATAGGGGGACCCTGATGTTCTTAATGAACACTTGTTCGAACATATGCTGTGCAGTGAACACTTTGAGTCAACACATGGTTGATCATAACATTCACCGGGTTGGTGCCAAGAAACTCTTGAGATATCTCTGAGGCACGATAGACCATGGGCTGAGATACACTGCCGGGAGTATGACACTCCGTGGATATACTGATGCCGATTGGGCTGGCAGTGTGGTGGATCGCAAGAGCACATCTGGATGCTACTTCACATGTAGATCTGCTTCGGGCAGGAATCTAAAGTCGGCAGTCTTGAGCACCGCTGAGGCCGGATACATTGTAACATGTATGGCCTGTTGTGAAGTCACTTGGTTGCGAAAGCTCTTTGTGAGCTGTTCGAGCATGTGCTAGATGCCACCGTTATCCTTTGTGATAACCAGAGGGGGATTCATTTGTTATAGAATCCCGGGTTCCACGATTGATCCAAGCATGTTGATGGTTGGTACCACTTTATCTGGGATATGGTACAGTGAGGCGCCGTAAGGCTCGATCATATAGGAACTGATGAGCAGGTCGCGGATATTCTCACAATGCCCTTGGGGAAGGTCATGTTCCTAACCTTCCGTGAGAATCTTGGAATCATGGAAACGACCCTATTCTGAGGGTCCTGTTGGACGATGAGCTCCGGGAGCTCAGAAGGGGTTTTGGGGATAGCTTCTCGGAGCTATAAGCACTTATGGTGCTTCTGCCCCACCGTTGTGATTATTGAGTTGGTTCGCCTCTCATTTATCTGTGCCCCGTATGCATCCTACCCATTGAGTTTAGGGCTCATGGGAAGTACCTCTCATTTGGCCAATGAGGTGGGAAAAGCTAGAGACTATTAGCAAAGACCGATGGACGCATCAGAGATTGTCGTACTCTCTATCTAGGATGGCACGGTCCAACCACTTGATCTGGGATCAAGTTTAGTGAGGTCTGGGACCTCTGCCTGACTTCGGGTCAGATGAACCAACTTCGGGTTGGTTGGAGACTCTTCGTGAGTCTGATAGAGGTTTCGGACCTCTGAGCTGAATCTGTCAGCCGGGTATGATGTCTTTGTGACTAACCCACTTCTGTTCTGAAATAAAGAGGCCAGCAAAGCAAGTTACGGCGGGATGACGCACGATGTTTGGATTGCACTAGTGGACGGAGTTCTCCCTAGTTGAGAGGGAGTGTTAAAATTGGACAACTAGGTCCAAACTCTGGGTTGTGCTGCTCAGATGACGATCCCAATATTTTTATTGGATTCTTCTTTCGGAGAGGTGTAAGATTGATCTAAAGATCATCTCGATCAGATGAGCAGAACATGTACTTTGAATTTATTCCACTTATGTGCTAGGTCGGCCTAGAATAAAATATTGACTTAATGTCTTAAAGGACGTGTCACACACCCCCAAAGATTCCTATATATTGGAGAGACTTAGAGTTCATTTGAAACACTTTTGGTGTGGAGGAATTCTCTCTCTGGATAGCGTTGGAGCTGTGTATTCTTTGTTTGGATTGTTCTGGGGTTATGTGTGACACGCTTGGCTGAATGACCTATTGGAGACTTTGCTGGTAGAAGCATCCTGCTGATCGCCGTAACGTCATCATTTCCTATCTCTGTTTTGGCTTGTCTTCTATCGATCTTTTAGTATGTTCTATCTTCTTCAGTATTATGCCCTAATCTGAAATGGCATAGAACATGACCAGAAATTAACATCCGTCCACTAGTGCGATCCAAACATCGTGTGTCATCCCGTCGTAACTTGCTTCGTTGGCTTCTTTATTTCAGAACAGAAGTGGGTCAGTCACCAAAACATCATTCCCGGCTGACAAATTCAGCCTAGAGGTCTGAAACCTCTATAGGACTCAAAGAGTCACATACCAATCCAAAGTTGGTTTATCTGACCCAAAATCAATAGGAGGTCCGAAACCTCTCTAGACTTGATCCCAGATCAAGTGGTTGGACCCATAGTTTTAAAAAATGGCCGATTCGAATCGGACCAAGCCTGGTTGACCAAGCCATTAGGCTTGCCAGTCCGACCAGGCACAAGAAATGGCCAATTGGCCGGTTTGTTACCGAGCCGGCCGGTTTGTTACCGAGCCGGCCGGTTTTTGTACCGGCTCGGCCGGCTCAGTAACAAACTGGCCGACCAGGCCTGGTCCGAGTTAACTCGGCCGAGCCAATTCCGCTGACCGATGGGCCCAAAAAATCGATTTTTATGGACTTGAAACCGAATTTAATTATGCTGTTAGGTTTGTTTGAGGTTTTCTGAAGAGGTGTGGAGTTGGTTTTTGGAGCAGCTTCATGGTAATGTTAAATTCTTAAAGTAAAAGGATGAAAATGAAGATTAAGGATCATTTTCATCCTTTTACTTAAATTTTTAACATTACCATGAAATGACTCAGGATGTTTGAGAGTGGTTCCAACCTCATTGGATTTCATATGGAGAAAGTAGAATTTTAGATCTCATTCAAAATCCAGCAGACTTATCAGTTTTTCAGGATTTCAGGATTGGGTTTTTGCAATGTTTCCATCGAATTTTGTCATGTATTAGGGTATGGAACTCGTATTTAATCAAGAGCACCAATCCCTCTATGTACCTTGATGACATGATGTTAGTGACATTGGTTATGTTTTTTGTTTTGATCTCTATATCGTCATCCTGTATTGGACAATGCACTAGGTGCAATTTTGATATAATGGATATATTCATGAGCCTAATTTGATCATATGTTGTCTTTTGTGACTTGTCTATATTGTAATGCTTTGTGTTTGGAAACATGAATAAAAATCTTTAAATTTATGTTTTTGAACAAAAAAATTAATATTTAATGTATTTTTTACAAAAACCGAGCCATTGAAATGGAGCTTTCCACTAAGTCATTACCGATTCTAGAGTCATCAGGTTCTTATTTTCGGCTCGGTAGCTGACCGATTCCGTTTTTTAAAACATTGGTCGGACCGTGCCATCCTAGATAGAGAGTACGGCAATCTCTGATGCATCCATCAGTCTTTGCTACTAGTCTCTAGCTTTTCCCACCTCATTGGCCAAATGAGAGGTACTTCCCATGAGTCTGGAACTCAAATGGGTAGGATGCATATGGGGCACAGATAGTGAGAGGTAAACCAACTCAATCATCACAACGGTGGGGCAGAAGCACACCAACAAGTTTCGGCAAGCCTAGCCCTGTGGTTGGTTATAGCTCCCAAAAGCTATCCCCAAAGCCCCCCAGAGCTCCAAGAGCTCATCGTCCAACAGGACCCTCCAAATAGGGTTATTCCATGATTCCAAGATTCTCATAGAAGGTTAGGAACATGACCTTCCCCAAGGGCATTGTGAGAATATCCGCGACCTACTCATCAATTCCTATATGATCGAACCTTACGGCACCTTGCTGTACCATATCCTGGATAAAGTGGTACTAGCCATCAACATGCTTGGATCAATCGTGGAACCCGAGATTCTATGACAAACGAATCCCCCTCTGGTTATCACAAAGGATAACGGTGGCATCTAGCACATGCTCGAACAGTTCACTGAAGAGCTTTCGCAACCAAGTGACTTCACACCAGGCCATACATGTTGCAATGTATTCTGCTTCAGCGATGCTCAAGGCTACCGACTTCAAATTCCTGCCTGAAGCAAATCTACGTGTGAAGCAGCATCTAGATGTGCTCTTGCGATCCACCACACTGCCAACCCAAACGGCATCAGTATATCCATGGAGTGTCATACTCCCGGTAGTGTATCTCAGTCCATGGTCTATCGTGCCCCAGAGATATCTCAAGAGTTCCATGGCACCAACCTAGTGAATGTTATGAGGATGAACCATGTGTTGACTCAAGGTGTTCACTGCACAACATACGTCTGAACAGATGTTCCCTAAGAACATCAGGGCCCCTACGAGTTAACGATATTCAGTAGGATTTGCTAGCACAAGCCCAACAGCGCTGCTACTCAACTTCTTAAAGTTGAGCTCCATCGGTGTCAACACGGACTTGCAGTGCACCATACCAAATCTTTCTAGAAGCTTCACAATATATTTTCCTTGAGGAAGGAAAATCTTGCCAGGTCTCTGCCAGACCTCCGGGCCTAGGAAATAATACATCAGTCCTAGGTCCTTCATCTCGAACTCAGAAGTGAGCTCCCTCTTACACTGATGAATGAGAGGGTCAGCATCTGTCAGGAAGAGATCGTCCACATAGAGAACCAGAATGAGAGGCTTTTCTCTATCAACCTTGAAGTAAAGGTTTGAATCATCATTACTACAAATGAAGCCCAACTTCATCATGTATCTATCCTCTTGTACCAAGCCCTGGGGGCTAGCCAACCTGCAAACATGGGTGTCTCGATCCTAGACCCTAGATGCCCAAAGGTTGCTCTTCATACACCTTTTCCTTTATTGCATCATGCAGGAAAGCGATCTTCACATCCATTTGATGAAGATTCCGTCCTTGTGTAGCAGCAAGGGTAATAATAGATTATAGGTGTAATAATAATCAGTGTCTTCCTAGAGAAGTCTTAAGCAACACATTTTCTATCAGATCCATGCTTGATCTTATCTACGCAATATAGGCAACTCATAGGGTCATTGATGTATCTAGTAAATACAAGGCCAAACATCTGTTATGTTGTAAATACCCTCAGTCAGTTCATGGTGGAACCAAAGAGGGCACATTGGCTAGCAGCCAAGCACGTTCTCAGGTACCTTCAAGGAACATTCGAGCTTGGATTGAAGTATACCCATAACAATGATGTCAGGTTGAGTGGTTTCACCAATGCAGATTGGGTTGGAAGTTCAGTTGATCGGAAGAGTACCAGTGGGCACTGTTTCACTCTAGAATTAGGAATGACTTCCTGGTGCAGCAGGAAACAGAAGTCTGTAGCACTGAGTTCAGTAGAAGCAGAGTATATGGCAGCTAGCACAGTAATTAGTGGCGGTGAGGATCCACTTATGTTGTGCAGACGAGGTGGGGTGAATCTCTCCAATGAAGTCTAAACCCCATTGTTGAAAAGAAGCTTCAACAGTAATGGGATGTAAAGGCAAAAGTAAGAGTTTTCTTTTGCCATCAAAAATTTGGCATTTATGGCAAGCCATGACTAGTTTGTGGGTGTCGAGGAAAAGGGTGGGCCAATAGTAGCCAGCTCTAAGGATTTTGTTGGTTGTGTTTTTCCAATAAGACGGCCTCCACACTCTCCCTCATGCAGTTCATGCATGATCTTACCTGTATCATCCTCAAGCAAACATTTAAGTAGTATACCAATAGGATTCTTCCAATATAATATTCCATCTAAAATGAAAAATTTCAAAGCTTTTTGTTTCAGGAATCTAACTTTTGTCTTTGATAATGTAGGAGGAGCATTAAGATAGAAAAGCACATAAAGAATATCAGCATACCAAGATGAATTCAAAAATGTTTCTTCAACATGGGGAGCAGTGCATTCTTCTTGTTCTTCTAAAACATCAACCATATTCATATCTAAGACTTTGAAATTTGACTCAACCATGAGTTTTGCAAGCCCTTGTCCTTTAACCAATTTAGTGGGTCTAATTTCTAAGTCATAATGGCAATCCACTTTCCCCTTTTACCATCAGGGTCCTGATTTAAAACGTCCTTGACAACTGAGTGTGGAACAAAAGCAATGATATGAGAATGTAAGATATAAACTCTAAAGTCTTTCAATGCCTTGATCAAGGCAAAAGCTTGTTTTTCCATGATGTTGTATTTTAGAAAAACATCTCTAAGGGCTTTGCTGAAGAAGGCTATGGGCTGTTCTTGCCCCATCATGTTCTTTTGCAGTAACTCTGCAGCAATGGTATGTTCAGAGGCAAATGAGAAAATGTAGAAGTCTTTGGTGAAATCGGGACTGATTAGAACCGGTGTTTGAGTGAGGGCTAGTTTGACTAGTTCAAAGGATTGTTTAGCTTCCAATGTCCATTTAACCCCTATCTCCTTTTTAAGCATGTTTGTAATATTCCTCAAGAGTTCAGCAAGGTTGGGAATGAACTTTCTCAAAAAGTTTATCTTCCCAATGAAAGATTGTAACTCCTTAATGTTTCTAGGATGGCTGATTTGTAATATGTCTTCAATCATTTTAGGGTCTATTTTGTTTCCTTCTTTTGAGATGATGTGGCTTAGGTGTTTTCCTTCTTAGAGACCAAACAATGTTTTCTTAGGATTCAAGGAAAGACCATATTTTCTACACTTTTCAAAAACTTTTCTCAAGTGAATTAAGTGCTCTTTATCAGTCTTAAAGTAAATAGTGATGTCATCAAGATAAATGACTATGAAGTAGCCTATGTTTTCAGAAAAAGCTATATCCATGGCCCTTTGAAAAGTGGCCCCCGCATTCATCAATCCAAATGGCATTTTAACATACATGAATGTACCCCAAGGGGTGGTGAAGACAGTTTTGTGTTGATCACTTGAGAATACTAGCACTTGGTTGTAACCAGAAAAGCCATCAAGTAGTGAGATTCTCGTAGAGCCAACTACCCTTTGAAGTATGTGATCCATCTTAGGCAAGGGGTAGTTATATTTTAGGGAGGCTTTGTTCAGATTTCCAAAGTCAATGCAAAGCCTAATCTCCCCGGTCTTCTTCCTAACTGACACAAGGTTGGAAACCCACTCTGAGTATCGAAGGGAAACTATGATCCCGGCATCATACATCTTTTTTATCTCTTTCTCAACTAAAGGTAGTAAGACAGGGTTTATTCTCCTTAACTTTTGTTTGAAAGGTTTTTGATTTTCCTTAAGAGGAATTTTGTGTTGAATAATGTTTGTGTCATATGATTTCAAATCTTCATATCCCCATGCAAAAACATCTTTAAGTTCTTGAAAAAGTTCAATATATCTCTGTTTTATGTGAGGAGGAAGAGTTTTGGAGAGTTTGATCATTTTTGGTTCCTTTAGGTTGCCTATGTTATATTCTTCTACATCATTCTCGGTAGACTCTATCTTAGGTTTTTAAGCCACATCATTAAAGTCAAATAGCTCTTCTAATTGTGCCAGTCCCCTTGGTAAGGTATCATCTTTACATTGTAAGACTTCAAAGTCTCTTTGGTCTATATCTTCAAACATTTCTGCCTTACAAGGATGAGTAATTAGATTTATATCAGCAGTAGGGGACAACTCTATTTTATTGGCTTGTTTTTCAGCAAAAACACCTTCATCATGTTCTAGGCTTGGTCTTATTCTCGTAAATTCATTTTTAGATTGTAAAAAGCCATCAATTTGTTCATCACCCTCAAACACTTGCCAATGGTTTATGTTGTCCGGCACTGTGGGCCTGTTTTTTACTTTGACAGTGTATTGTTCAGTTGCATGGGGTATTTGGCAATTGCTGGCAGCAAAGGCAAGCTCATTGGCCAGGCAGTTTTGGGCTCTAGGGATGAAAATGAGCTGATATTTCTCAAAGGTTTTGAGAAGATCTAGGGCAGCATTTCTGTACTCTCTCAATCTTGGGTTCTTTGGTGAATACTCACCTTTGATCTGTTTAATGATTAGCTCTGAGTCCCCTTGGGTAGAGATTTTCTTAGCTCCCAAGTCTTTGAGCAAATGCAAGCCAAGAAGAAGAGCCTCATATTTAGCAATGTTATTAGTGCACTGAAAATCTAGCTTGTATGAATAGCCCTCATTTGTGTTATGTATCCAGACACCAACTCCTGAACCTATTTTGCCACAAGAGCCATCAAAGGTCATGTTCCAAAGTGTATCTATTTCATGTTCGCCATCAAGCTGCTATTCAGGGCTGCTAGAGTTTTGGATGATATTTTCTTTATTGGAAGACAGTTTGGACTGTACTGGTGGGCTTGGATCTTTGTCATTTTCATTCACTTGTTCATCAATGTCATTTTCATTATACAAGATGAATGATTCTAAGTCTGAATGAATGGAATATAGGGGAGTGTTATCAGGCCTCTCTTGACTGTTAACCATATATTTCATGCAAGGTTACTTGGAAGCGGGAGCGGGAGCGGGAGCGCGGAGCGGGAGCGAAGCGCGGAGCGCCATTTTTAAAAGTTTCCGGGTCCGGAGCGTTTTCGGGAGCGTTTATATATATATATATATATATATATATATATATATATATTTTAATATTTTTTATATTTTTTATATTTTGATGCATATATGTCAACAAAAACATGTAGAATGATGAATTAGACATAAAAAACATAAAAACATAGATTGAATCATATAACATCAATCATCTAGAAGTTATAGTCTTCATCAACCACGCCCACGAGTTGGAAGCAGAGAACATATTGACTCTTGAGTCTCGCAAATCATCAATCTCAAGGTTTCAAGCTTTCAAAATTCAATATATAACATTTATCATCATTGATATATAACATTTATCATCATTGATTTCAAATTTCAATATCTAACATTTATCATCATTGATTCATTCATTTCAAAATTCAATATACATTTATCATCATTGATATATATATTATAACATTTATCATCATTGATTCATTGATTTCAAAATTCAATATACATTTATCATCATTGATATATAACATTTATCATCATTGATTCATTTATTTCAAAATTCAATATATAACATTTATCATCATTGATATTATATAACATTTATCATCATTGATTCATTGATCACCATATAACTTTCATGAAGCATCATATTCATAATTCATAATGACTTGTAAACAGTGAACTTATAAATGCCAACTTCATTAAAAATTTAAATATATGAAATCAGTAGCAAGTCAAGTTTCAACTGTTCAACTGTCAACAACAAATAGAAAATAGTAAACAACAAATATATTTAATCTGGCTGGCCCCTTGCCACGCCCACGAGAAATGTCTAATTTCTGTGAGCCACGAGGAACTGTTGGTCTTCTAGTACTCTCAGGAGTACCATGACCACGACCAGAAGGTGGAGACTGGATCTGCAAAGGAACAATAGTGTGATATCGAGGAGTGGCACTGGCACTAGCACCCGCACTGCTACCAGTAGATGGTGGGACTGGCCCTGTGTGTGGCGGTGCTGCTGATGCTTCATCATCATCCCTATAAAGTTCTGCTTCCAATTCTTCTAGATGTAACGTGCCGTCCTCCAAATTATCATCTTCTGGGTTGTTGTCCCAGACTCTGTATGATTGATCCTCATTTGCTCGATCACAGTAATGGCCGAGCAACCTCAAGTTATAATGCACATAAACCAAGCTTTCAGCTCGGTTTTCATTCCGCTTGTTTCTTCTCACATTGTGTATAAAGTTGTAGGTGCTCCAACACCTCTCTGCAGAAGAAGTGTTCACAACTTGTGAGAGAACTTTTTTAGCCAACTTTGGCAAAAGTCCCATGCCGCCATATGCTTCCCACCATGTGAGAGCATCGAATCTGTCCCTGTCTTCCATTGCATGGAAAGAACCAAAGTTAGCAGTGCAACTGAAGTATTTGCCTAATTCAAGGCGCAATATAGCACACTCTTCCCTGTCAGGTACCAATTTGTCCAATGCCTTCATGTACCCTTCTTGTACCTCTGGATCTGTGTGAGGTTTCACCCTAACCCCACCTCCAGGTGCAGGTTGGCCCAACCAAGATGGAGAGTAATATTTTGGCGTGGCGTAAGGATATATGCCAAAGCATGCAGTGGAACATTGAGTTTATTCCACCGTGCACACACACAGTCATGAATCATAGCATACAAAATGGGATCATTATCCTTAACAATATCTTTTATTTGCCCCAACATGCTATCCATCTGCTCATAAACCTCTCCAATCACTGGTTTATCAGTATCTGCAAAGCGAATCATGTTATAAATGGGCTTGGTAAAACTCACAATTTCCCTCATACGTGCCCAAAACTGAGGGTCAAGGGCGGTCTCCTCCACATGTTCAAAACTTTGCCTCTCAACCACTGTTGCCGCCCTGTCCTTTAATAGCTGCCAGTGTGGGCTTGATACCATTGCAGCCAATGACTCTCTTACCTTCAAAAGGCGCCTGAAGGTGAGGTAATAACTAGCAAATCTAGTTTTTCCTATTTTCAACAACTCCAATTTGGAGTGAGTACGGAAAAGCCCATGGGTATTGCTATGATTTGTAAGAAATTTGATCATTTTCTTACCTCTCTTGTACAAATCACCAAGCCATTTGAACTGAGGTTGTTTGTTTTTTATGATATCATGCATCAAAAGGTTCATTGTGTGAACCAAACACCCAGACCAAAAAATGTTGGGGTATTTATCCTCAACAATTGCTCCTGCTGCCTTACAGTTAGCAGCATTATCAGTGATGACCCGTATCACATTGTATGGCCCAGTCTTTTCAATTATTTCAAGTAATGGTTCTGCAATGTTAATGCCGGTTTTGAATTTATCTGAATAATCATAAGCTGCCAGGAACACTGCACCACTAACCGACACAGCCAAAACATTTATCAATAGTTTTCCTTTTACATTGGTCCATCCATCAGAGACAATGGACAACCCATGCTCATTCCACGAACCTGTCATTCTAGCCAAAGAATGATTTATTTTAGCTCTTTCATGATCAAGACCCACGGTTCTGGCCTTGTCATACCCAGGGCTTTTGTATCCTTTGGGGGCATCATTAATGGTAGAAACCATTTCATGCCAATAAGGTGAGCGAAGAACATTGAATGGCACCCCACATGCATATAGAAACCGGTAAACTTTTGAATCCACATCATTCCTACACCCTTCGTCTAGGAAATCGGATATGGTTCTACGCCTTAATCCAATGCCACTGCTTCCGAAACCACTGGCATGGGTGGAAGTTGAATGTGTTGGGCCTGAATCAGCGATACCCTTAGATCTTTTAGATGATCTCTGTATGGCAACCCCCTCTTCCTTCCTATATCTCTCTCTCTGTGGTGCTGCCATAGAAGTACAAACTTTGATTCCAAAATTTTTAGTTCCATCTCCTGGCATTATCCCACAAAGGTGCCTTCTCAGACGGGTGTATGAACCATGGTATTGTTTATTGCAATGGGGGCAATAAATTTAGTGGTTCCACCACCTTTCCCTCCTTCTTGCTTTTGAACATATTTCCACAAAGGATATTGGTCTTGTTTAGTTGGGGATTCTAGGTTCTCAGGGTCTCCACTCCCCACTTCCTCCTCAGCATAATCCTCCTCTTCAGGATTTTCTTCAGATCCACCATAACCCTCCTCTTCATCCTCGTCTTCTCTGATTTGTCTCTTTCTTCTAGCACTCTCCAACACCATTATCACAAAGAAAGGAACCAACATGAGGAAAATTCCTAGCCATATAGCCATGATGGAAACAAGTTTCAAGTTTCTAGAATCTAGCCTGCAAAACAAATAGAAAAATGCCAAATGGGAATAGGAAATGCAACATTGGAAAAAAACAACTCATTTTAAAAGTTTTAAATCCAATAAAATGCAACATTCAAGCAAAATTCAAGTTTTCATTTTCAAACAATTTAACAATCTACAAATTCATCTTAGAAAATACAAAATTGGATTAGAAGGCCTACCTCTTTCTTGCAATCCTCCTGTCAGCCTTGCTCCTTGCTCTCCTGTCAGCTTTGCTCCTTGCTCTCCTGATTCCTGTCAACCAAACCTTGCGCTCTCGGCTCTCCTTCTCACTCAATCTCACTTCTCAACTAACAAACAATAACTGACAATGAAACCCCCCCCCCTTTTTATAAAAATCGAAAATTTTTCATAAAAAAATTTCCGCGCGGCGGGGAGCGTTCGGGAGCGAACGCTCCCCGAACGCTTCCCGCATTTAAAAAACGCTCCCGAAGCGTTTTTTTAACGTCGGAAGCGTTTCGGGAGCGTTCGCTTCCGAACGCTCCCTGAAACGCTCCCGAAAAAACAGGGAGCGTTTTTTCAGGTCGGAAACGCGCTCCCGAAAAACGCTCCCGACAGGAAGCGTTTTCGGAAGCGCGTTTCCTAGCGTTTCCGAAACGCTCCCGAACGGAGCGCGTTTCCGGAGCGGGAGCGAAGGGGGTACGAAGCTTCCCCGCAACCCTGATTTCATGTGTGACTCTCTGTATAATCTCCTTGTTTGGTTAAAAACAGGGATGGTAGCATAGGACATGTCTAATTGAAAGTTCCCCTGAAGCTTGGCTCCCCAAAATTGGGATAAAAGCATCCCATACTTAGGAGGAATGTCAGCAACCACTATGTCCATGACAAGACCCTTAGCAGGTATTTGTGCCAGATTGACACAAAAATCCTTGATTAATCCCAAACACTTGACTTTACTCGAATCAAATGAGTATAAGTCTTTGTAAGGTTTAGTTATTTCTAGGCCTAATCTCTCCATCACAACTTTGGGCATGAGGTTGTGTGAGACACCGGAGTCTAGCATGGTATTGTGTAATATCTTGTCATGTATGTTTAGGCTAATATAGAAAGGAGGGACAACTCCTTCTTGATACTTTCCCTCAACCTTAGGTCCAAACAACAACTCAGTCTCATCATCAGTCAAATTCAGAGTGTCAGTATCATTTCCTAAGTTCAAGACCTTCAGCACTTGGGATCTATACCTCCTTGAGTTACCAGTTCAGTGAGAGGCATGGTTATCTTGATTTTAGCAATCTCTCCCTCGAAGCTGAAAGGTATTTGTATTTTAGACATATTTACATTTGTCTTTTCAGTCATAACCTTTTCCACAAGTTTAATTTGTTGATTTTGATCAGGGGTTTTAGACAATAGAATTTTTTCAGGGCCACTAGTAGAGGTACTAGGGCAGCTTGAGACACTGCTTTGTTGGCTGATTTTTTCTTTGTTCTGATCAGTTTTCTTAGCCATAGGGTTGATAGTGTCTGCTGTCCTCTTAGGACTATTTTCTAGAGCTTTCCTAGCAGCAGCGTCAATTTGGTTTTTCTTGGAGGCTTCTTGGTTTCTTTTGCTCCTAAGGTCATATTGCCTATGGACTTCCAAAATGGCATTTTCAAGTCCCAATTGGTAATCTCAGAATCTTCACAACTTGTTTGAGTTTGATCAAAGGCAAAGAGACCTTCTTCTTCTGTGAGAAAAACTTCAGCTTCATTATCAGAATCTATCAGGTTTACATTGCTATCCTCGGGTTCTTCAGCCTCTCTTCCCTCTTCATCTACATAATTATCTTGGAAGGGTGGCCTAATTTGTTGATCATTTTCCCTTTGTTTGATTTGAGGAGTGTCTCTTTTGAAGTTTTGAGCTCTATTTTTGTTTTGGGGATTGGCTTGATTTTCCCTAGGAGGTGTCCTTTCATTCAAGTTTATCCTTTATATCATTCTCTCCATTGTTCTCATTAGGTTGTCCATTTTGGTATCGGATGAGGAGGTTGAAGGCATGGTTTCATCTTTGTAGGTCACTCCCTTTTATGATCTCATCCTAGCTCTTTTTTCAATCAAGTTGACTTCAGCACTAATAGCTGCCCTTTGCATTTCTTCTGAAGTTTCGGGGTCTCTCTCTCTCAATTGGAATGTCATGTCCAGATCAAAGCCTTCTGGAAATTTCACTAGTGCTAGGCCTTGTGGGGGTTTCATGTGAGGTGGGAGGGCATTATAGACACTGTTAAACCTGGTGCAATAATCTTGTACACTTCCCCCTACATTTCTCTTAAGATTGTTATATTCAAAAAGGATTTGGAGGGGATTTTTCTTGATTTCCCACTTGTTTATGAAAGTTTGGTAGAGGGAAGGGAGATCATGTATTGTGTTAGGAGTTAATGCTTTGGACCATTTTTTGGCCTTTCCTCCTAAGCTTTGTGAAAAGATCCTCATTTTAATGGTTTCTTCTTCTATTTCCATGTAATCAAAGGCATCATTTATCCTATCTACATGTTGTTGGGCAGTGATGGATTCAGCTCCTGTGAAATGAGGGATCTTGGACTAGTAGTCATTTGGCAAAGGCACTAAAGGTTGAGGTAAGGCCAAGGGGGCATACCAAGCTGCCATGATGGGAGCTAATGGAGGGTTTACAAGAGGAGCGTTAGTGAAAGGAGGTGTATGATGAAGCAGAGTGGTTTACACAGTGGTGGTATGGATGGGTGTGGTGGAAGTACTTGGACCAACAAACTGATTTTGAATAGATTTGGTATGGAAAGAGTTGAAGTGATGGAGAAGCTGAAAGTCAGATGGTGTGGAAGGAGAGGCTTCTCTACTAGAACTTTGCTGCAAATCTATGGGCTCAAGGTCAGTCTGGTCAATATCAGTTTGAGACCTGGTTCTGAAGAGGTTCTTTGTATGGTGCAAGTCAAACTGGGGGTCTTGCAAAGCTGTAAGATGTTCAGGTACAGAGCTTGCTCTATGAATGGTCCTAACAGTGGTTAAGTTTCCAGATCTAGAAGTTTGCCACAAAATATTCTCTGGGTCATCAACTATGTTGGGAGGGTTTGGGTCCAGATGAGATCTGTTACTGATCCTATGTTAAGCCAGATTTCAAACTTAAAATTCAGAGAGGTTGAAAGTTTTAGGACTGTTTTCTGAAGGCTTACCTCTCTTAGTGCTTGGTAAACTCTCACAATATATAACTGGGTTCATAAACTTCTCAGGGTTGGCTTGACACTAATCCAGGGAGTCAAATGAGCACTAGTGCAGTAATAGGCCCACTAGAGGCTAGTGGAGTTGCCAAGTGGATATTTTTGCTATTTTCAAGGATGTATGTTTATGGTCCACCACTAATAACTGACAAAAAACTAATCTAGGGATGTTTTGGGGTTTTCTGAGTTTCCTTTATGTAACCCTAAGATTTGTAAGAGTGTCCTATAGCTGAATCATCATTTTGCTAAGATGTTGAAACAAGCAGAGTCTACTCTTGGCTATCAGTTGAGTTTCTAAGCTTAACTGAGCATTAAATGAGTCTATAAGAGTTTCTTAGGCTACTATGTACTCAGTCCCACCGTGATCGCCATAATGTTGGGGTCTCGTGATTTAGCAGATTGGTAGACCAAATGACAGGGTAACATGAAACCAGTCTTTGGAGTCCTAGGACCTAGCCTTCCTAGACTCAAAGAGGGCTCTCTCTATTAGATGCAACGGATGTGTTCTTGTTTGCTTTTAGATGGTTCATTTTAGGCTAGTTGTTAAGTGTAGAGTTTGTTGATTGTTTTGGTTGGGTAAGATGAATAGGTAGAATAGGTGGAGTGAGAGGTCTTTAAATCATTGGGCTATGGAGTCAATGAAAGTCATGAGTATCTCAATAATGAATCTGAGTGCATTACAGGGCCAATCTAGCAAGGTTAATGGATCCTTAAGGTAATGTGTGAAGTGGCATGGACATCAAGTTTGGGCAAAACAAGGTAGGGCAAAGGGCAGTGAAGTATCCTTTGTCATTTACCCATAAACAAGGTCGTCTTAAATATGATAAGCAAAAGATACTAATCATGAGATAGGGCAAACCATTTACTCAATGACAATACTTAAACAAATAAATATCCAAGATAAACATTCCAATGAAACAAAGAAAGCAAGAAAAGCTTATCTTACTATATCTTACTATAGTAATTTCACCTTCAGTATTGGAAAACATATAAGATGACACAATAAATTTAATCAATCAAAGAGGGAACTCGTAAACATTGTTGATCAAGCTACAAAGAACTCTGAGGCAGACTGATAGGCATGGACAAAGGGCAAGATCAAAACAAGACCTCTTTGACTTAACCTAGCAAGTAGTATTTCAAAGAAAGGTTCCAAGACAGAGTTTAGATTGCATCAAATAAACAGGGCTTGCCATGAATCATATTTGTAAACTAGCATATTAATCCATAGATGAAACAAACAAGCATAAAGAGGCTTAAGGAGCAGCTAAGAATTCCTCAAACACACCCCGCAGAAGAAAACATTAAGGCAATAGAAGGCAGGCGGACTAAGGTGCTTCAAAGAGCATTTCTCAACCTATACTTTTCTGTTCTACTGCAACAAAGAAGGATGAAACATAATGATAACAAGAAAACATGAACAAATTAAGAATACATCACCATTAATCAAGCTAAGGAATCCTGCAAACAAGCTTCTCCATCATCAATCCAAGCAAAACATTCATAAACTTCACAACACCAATTTCTCCTCCAAGCTCATAAAAACCATGTATTGCTCTCAAAGTTTATCAAATGAAAACATTTAAAATGAAGCACTCATCCTCTATTTAACTCAGCAAAGGAGGGCAAAAACCCTAGATAGGGTTGGAAAATGTCAAAATCACCCATAAATGTCATTTATGCCTAAGAGACCATGCAAGGCCCAAGGCACAAAATATCTCATGAAATAAATGCTAAAATAACTTCTTGCACCTAATTCTAGAGTGATTTACTTCAAAAAAACACTAAAAAATGATTTTGCAATAAATGAGTGTTTTGTTGACTTTTGGTCTAAAACACACTAAACAGTGAATTTGCGCAGTGCCACTTTTAGCAGAAAATAGGCTCTTTTGCAACCAAGTTTTGGACCCCTTCCCGATGTTGAATTTGGCTCCGTGATGGCTAGTTGGAAAGCCTGATGAGTCTACTTTCCAAAAATGCTTGTAGCTTCCTAATCCAGCTCTTGTAGCCTAGTTAAAATGTCAAAAATCCCAAGACTTCCATTAGCGCAGTGCCAAGTCTGAAATAGTGGCAGAATGGTGAAAAAAGAGGGCTTTTTTGACCTTTTAAGGGGTCAAACCTGCTCCAAATCATCTGAAACTTGGTGAGCAAAGTGTACTAGGTGTGAGAAGTTCAAAAATGTTGAGTTCTACTCCTGAGGATGCTCCATGTATTAGCGTAGCGCCAATGGCGTTGCGCTAATGTGCCTTAAAAATCACAAAAAACAAAAACTGCTCCAAATTTTCTCAAAATTGGTGGAGACCTCCCTCAAGGGGTCTTGGATAACTGTTGAGAAGCCTCAGCCAAAACTCCAAGGCTGTCATGCTCTTTTGCCTCTTTTAGTGTTTGGGCTTCAAGGAGGGCTTCCTTCAGTTTGGCACAAACAAGCTTGTGTTTCATGGCATAGTACTTTGTCATCTTTCTTTGCAGCTCTAAGCCTTCATTTGCCTTCTTCAACTTGGCCTCTAGGTGTATGTTTGCCCTCTCAAGCCATGACTCCCGATCATGTTCAATTTCCATGGCAAGGAGTTTAGTGAGGGAAAGTTGCTCTACTAGGGCTGATTCCTCTTCCTTCTGTTTTTCCAATGCTTTCCTTAACCCCATGGTTTTTGGCCTCTTTCTAGGTTGTTCCTCTTCACCTTCACTTTCTTCATATGGGCCCATGTATTCTTCTAGTTTAACTTGTGCTCTTTGGGCTTCTTTCCAGGATTTGAGTGCTCTAGCCTCATATATGCTTGTTGGGCACTCATTTGCTTGTTTTCCATTTGCTAGAAGTGAATGGCATCCTTTGCACTTTCCAACTCAGCTTCTAGGTATTTTATTTGTGCATTCTTGTCTTGGAGGAGGGAGCTTGAAATTCTTGTTTCATTTTTTTCATCACTTATATGGATAAGTTCAAACTCCCTTTCTATTTCAGGATCCTCCTCTTCCACCTTTACCTGCTGCTTACCTTTTTCCATCTTTTATTTTCCCTTGTCAAGCCTTGGAGTTGATGCAGATGGCAAGGTCCCTTGCCTTTTGGAGGCAGCGAACACTTGCCTTGGCCCTCTGTGGTATGTGCATGCAAGAGGAGTGATGGTGGTTTTGGTAGTGTCTTCATCATGGCTGTGACCCTTGGTGTTGTCACCAGCTCCTTCATCTTCATTATGATCTCCATTAGTCATCCCATGCTCTGTTTGATCATTGCCTTCTTGACCTTCAACACCATCATCATCATTACCTTCTTTACAACCTTCTTCACTGTCATCTTGGTCTTCAATTTGATGATCAACCTCTGTACTTGCTTCACTTTGGTTTTGTTCATCACTAGGGTCCTTTTCTTCATCATCCCCTGCACTGTTGTCATTCTCATGTTCACTAGGAGGCTGATTAGTGTCATGACTGTCATGACTGTCTCCTTTGTTGTCCTGTTTCTCATTGCCTGCCTTATCAATGCCCTCCTCTTTGTCACTGTCCTCTTCTTCAAATTTTGTTTCTGCCTCATCATCTTCTTCCATATTGTCACTATCCTCATCATCTTCTTCCATATTGTCACTGTCCTCATCATGACTTTGCTCACTGTCATGATCACTGCTCTTATTTTCATCATTAATTTCTTCAGTTGTTTCCATGTCTCCTACCTCTTGCTCACTATCTGCTGGCTCATCCTTATGTTCATCATTTGTTTCCATGGACTCTGCCTCATCATGATCCTCTTGGTCTCTAACATTATCATCAAACTCATCTTCACTGTGATCTGTCTCCTCTGCCTCTTCTTCATTTCCTCCAGCATCCTCTTCCATAGTGGCAGAGTTTTGTTCACTGCCTTTTTGACTGTCAGCCTCCTTATTTTCGTCAACATCTTCTTGGTCATCACTTTGTTCATTTGCATCATCCCTTTCTTTACTTTGGGCTGACTCATTTGCATCACTATCATCACTGCCTCCCTCTAAATTGTCACTGTTTTTGTCTTCATCACTGCTATGTTCATTTCCTTCCTCTTCACCATCATTTCCAACTTGCTCTTCCTCATTAATTTATGTCTCTGCCTCACTAATTTCATTACCTCCACTATCATCCTCTTGTTCGTCATTGCCACTATCATCCTCTTCATTTGATGCATCAATAGAAGGGGAAGGAGGGAGATTTTCTTGGGGTGAGGGTACTTGTGCAGATGAGGAGGGAAAATTTGGTTGAGGAGGAGGCTGGGGGTTTGTGAAGACTTCATGTGCTATGAATACCTCCCAAGGTATACCCTGCTACTCCAACTGATGTAATACCACCATCTTGATCAAGGAATGGTGAAATAAGCTTTGCATTTGTTGGGATGGAGTCCTCCTCCAGACAACAGAAGACATCTTCTCAATGCTCCTATAGAGATAGTAGGGAAAGTTAAGCATCTTAACCCTTGTGAAATGCATGAGGAGTCTGACATGGTAGGAGTTTAGCCTGGAGTATCTCCCCTCACAGGTGAAGTACTTCATAATAACCAACATCAAGGGTGCAAACCTGTGTTTGAGGTGTGAGAAATGGAAAACTGTCTTGTTGCCTTCCCTATACCTTGTTTTGATAAAGGGCTCTAAAAAGTCTTTGTCCAATTTGCCCTTCTTAAACCATTTTTCACCCATAGCAAGGATACCTGTGGCCTCAGAGATGGCACCTGCTGAGATCTCAAAATCCACTCCTGCAAGGCTTGAGTGCTTGTTGTGTAAGTTGAGAATGAGGAGCCTTGTAAGCTCAGGGTGGCTCTTCACTTGTTTGATCTTCTCACAGAAATGGAAACACCGTGTACTCTGAAAGCATGATAAGATCCTGGGAGAGGAGGTGATGGCCATTGTGCTCTGAGGTTCCATTCTGTTTACTTTCCCTCCCTTATGTTTTGGTCTCAAAGGCCTTTGACCTTTATCACTCTTACTGCTGTTCTCAGCGCCTGACATGGTGATAGGAGATGCTAGTTTACAAATTAGGGCTTGATGAAACAAGGTGAAGATGATGATGCAGTCAATTTCGGTGAATGAGTGATGTGGAGGCTAGGGTTCTTAGGATTGAGTAGCTTTGTAGCTTTAGGAGGCCTTCTCAAAAAAGGATTGCAGTCACCCTAACTCACTCACCCTCACATGACATCAAACTGATTTCAAGGAGGTTTAGAAGCAAAGGCTCATTTGCATGCTAGACCTAGGGTTTACTCATCTAAGGTTTGAACTTCAAAGCCACCAAAGACTAAAACCAATTTGGAAAACTGCTTGGGGGCAAGGGGAGAAAAGACACTTACCAATTTTTTTGGCTCTTTGTAAACCTTTGGAGATCGAATGGAGGATGAAATTTGTGAATAAGGGCAGAGAATTCGTTGTTTGGAAGCCTTCTGCATTTGTGCAGCGCCTTGCCCGAGCTGTCGGGTCGGGTCGGCCCATTAGCGCAATGCCGACAGGCCTGCTCGAGGGTTAGCGCAGCGCCGGGCGCGTGCAGTGTCTGTCGGTCTCCAGGCGAGTCGGGCCTGCGTTTGCGCAGCGCTCGGGATTTGCGTAACGCCGGGGCTAATTAGTGCAGCACCATGTTATTTTGAACGGGCGAAGGGCCGGTTAGCACAACGCTGGCCTGTATTTGCATAGTGCCACCGATTTGCGTAGCGCCAGAAACACTTGCCCAAAAAACAGCTATAAAACCCTATTTTTTTCTCTGAAGAATTTTTCTCTTCACCAAGTGCTAAATGAGTTTAAAATGAAATTGAAACACCTTTATACCCCTTGAGAGAAATAAATTAAACTTATAAACCCACTCTTACCACGTTTCTTCAATCTTTTTGTCATTTGACTGATACCCTTTATATCTTTTGCAGGGGTTTTTGAAGGACTTTTCAAGGCATATTTTCTTCTTTTGTGGTGATGGCTAGCTGAAAGGATATAGATTTCCTTTTCATCTCTTTTAACTTTGAAAGTTTGGGCACTTATTCAAACTGTTTTTGGCGTGCATTTGACAAACTGAAAAATTGAAAATACTGTTCTTATCCCTTTTGTCATTTTTGGTTGTAGGTGACCTGAAACATGTTCCTTTACCTCCTTACTGATTTTTTAGGCAGTAACATATTTGTTTTGACAAAGAGTTTTAAGCAACCATACCATGCCATGTGTTACCTTGGCCACTTTTGATTTTCTGCAGGTGCCTACAACACATTTGCCTTTGGTCTTCTTAGTCCCTTTTGGAGTTTTGACACCTCATTTTCTCCATAGTGAACTTATGCTCAGCATGATTTTCTCCTTTGGCACTTTATCTCATGCTTGCCTTCCTTTGATCATTTTTAAGACATTTGACTGCACTGGCAAGCCTAGGCTCCATCACACTAATATTCTTTACCATTTCTTCCTTTGGTGTAGGTGAAGCAGTGTTGTTTTGACAAACCCTAGAGGGCACCTTGGATATCCTTTGAATGCCTTCAGTTGTTTATGAAGGAGGACTTATCATCTTTATTTAACCTGTTCTATCCATCCTTCCAATCTCTTAGGTTTTAGGGCTGTTAGAGAAAAATAAGTAGTGTTGTCTTCTAAGTTCTCTATAGCCCTTTCAAGTTCATTCATTTTTGTTTAGTTCACCTCACCTTTTTCCCTTATTCATTCATGATTTCTGAATATCTTCAATGTGTTCTTGATTGAGTTGAGGTGTCTTCTGTCCTGGTGATCCTTGTGATGTTTCTTTGCTTGGCAACACTGCCTTGTCAATCAATCACAAAACCCTGATTCTCTTTAAACATAGGCCTGCTGCCTTTCTCTTTGCTGTGGATGTCTTCTTGTGAGGATTCATCCTATTACCTTACCTCTTTTTAGGCTGATGGCCATCTTGATCATTCTTGCAGAAATGTGAGCAAGGGCAACTGTCCCTTGCAGAATTTGTGCTTTGGCCAAGAAGGCCTTTCTTGAATGGCTTTTGAAAAGTTTTGGACAAGTTACTTGACCTTCTTCTTCTTTGAATGCAACCTCTTGACACAGGAAAAACAGAGACTTAGAACACCAAAACAACCCTATGACCTATGAAACCGTAGGTGACCTAGTGGAAGGTTCCTTGGACTTGGCCTTTGACTGAAAACTTCGATTTTGGGGTCATTAGGTGTAAAACAAAGTTTTTGATAGACTTATGTATTGAGGATCCAAAATCCAATGTACTTGATTTATCTAAAGATCCTACAAAGATAGTTTTGAGACCATCAATGCTTGAGGTATTTTGGAGATATAAGAGAGCTAGTTGATTGGTGGTCGTAGGTAGCAGTGGAGGGGTTAGGCAAAACAAAACAGAGGATTGAGGCCAAAGGTGACAAAACATAGATAAAATGAGTGACATGAGCCCCTGATGGGTCTTCTGGGATTGGTGAGCTGAGCTTGACATGATGGGATGATGAAATAGTGAAAAATTTATCCTAAGGATAATGAAGGCAGTGAGATTTCTAGAACTCACAATGTTCATGAACTTTGTTTCTAGAAATCTGGGATAAGAATTTAGTCATCTATAAAGGCAAAAATTACTGATGACTAACAGAAAGCTTTAACCACATTGTATTAGGGGAAGTCGGTCCAAAGGAAGATTCTTTTGGAGAACCAGTTGAGGTTATTTATGATGACCAAGGGAGAGAAAATCGATCCTTTCCTATTCAGACTGTAGTTGATTCGGGATCAGCTGACTGGCATAGGGGTAAAGGTGGAGGATGATGTCATGGTGAGGACTGCTCTAAATGTAGCCACAGAGGACTGGGAAACATTTGTCCAAAGAATTTTGGGTAGAGTGGACCTTCCTAACTGGGACGATATGTGGGCTATCCTCCGACAAGAGGAGATCCGCCGAATGAACAAGAGGGAGACCAACACCGGTTTGAGCAACGTGAAGAAGGAGGAAGAGGAAGATGCAGCCCTAGCATCAAAGAATCAGCAAGGGAAAAAGAAGCGTGATCTATCTAAGATCAAATGTTTCCAAAGTGGCAAACTTGGACACTTCGCCAGCAATTGTCCTTAAAAGAAGAAGGACAAGGAAGCTTCTAATTCCAAGGTTGTTGTAGCAGACGATGGCTCCGACGATGATGTAGCCATGAGCGTTCATGAACCACGGAGGTGGGGCGATATTAATCTGTAGAGCAGCTACAGAGTGGTGGCAGGATCCTTAAGAAGCCCAACTCTTGGATCACATCCGTGCTACAGGAGCCTTAAGACAATAGCAAGGAATGACTGGAGTAGTGGGTGCAAAGATCACGGATGAAGCAAAGGCAGAGGTTGAGATGCCGGAGAGGGAGCAGCGCGGTGCAGATGCAACAGCAGCGCAGAGGAGGCATACTTACACAGTGCAGAGTTGCAGCAACACAGTGGCTTAAGGAAGACAGCGCAGAGCAGCAGCCTATGGAGCTTCAGTGATGAGATGCAGCCCCACTGACTTGCCTATAATTGGGCAGGGATCCTTCAGTTGCTTACTCTCAGCAACTGAGTTACAGTGCAGCAGTTGGCAGCATGATGCAGCAATTTGAGAGGGAACTGCAGTACGGATGTATCAATGACGGTGGCAGAGTCATGGGCAACAGTACAGAGAGCAGCAACAGCGCAGTGATGTAGGGCAGCAAACCAAGCATCAGTGCAGAGACCAATACCAGAAATTAGAGCAATACTTCAGGGTGAAGTGTATTGCTAGAGCACATTCCTCGCTAAGAGGGAGTTTTGAGATTTTGGGGTGTTTGGGTAGCATTAGATGTGCTCTAGCTCCCAAAATTTGTGGAGGAGCTAGAGTACATGAGATCTCGAAGACCGAGAAAGTGTTTAGAAGAATTCCATCGGGTTTAAGTTTTATTCAAATAATTAATATTTTTAATTAAGGAACCTAAGTCTAACTTAGGAAAATTAAAAGATTAAAGTGAATTAAATCAAACATGTGATGAGAATGACTTAAGTGACGCGAATCAAGTAGCTTCTAATCTTAGCTATTGATTAGAGCTTAGATCATGGTTGTTGATGTTTCAACGAGAAAAGTATAAGAGAAGGGCTTGGGGTCAATTGGAGAACGCACAGATTGGCAGAGCACTGAAGCTAAGTTGAGATTCTAGGGCGTGGTTTGCTAAGAATTTCATAAGTGTTTCAACTATAGAGAGGGGCAGTATTGGCAAGCAGGATGGTTTGATCCCAGGCCAAGAGTACAACGAGGGTAGAGAAGGAACATTCCAGAGCAGTGCAGAGGTAGCAGCTGCGCAGTCCAACCAAGAACTTAACAAGGGCAGCGCAGAGGCAGAAGGAGCCAAGCAAGGCTGACTATGGCCCAGTTAGGGCAGCACAGGGGCAGCGTAACCTCTTCTAGGGTGACACAGGCCCTTCCTGAGCAGCGCAGAGGCTGACGCAGAGGGCTTTAGAGAAGCGTTGGGGTTTCCAGAGGCCAGAAAGGGGCTGAGTTCTATAAATCCTGTTTGAGGGTGAGGCCAGAAAGGGGCTCAGTTCTATAAATCCTGTTTGAGGGTGTGAATCAGTCATATTTTTCTGTCTCCGGAATAGAGGTATTGTTGCCATCTATAGCTATGTCGGGTTAACCAGTTTTGGTGCCCAGGATTGTTGTACTTAGAATATGCATAATAATAAAAGCCCTCCAGAAGCTAGCAGCATCAATTTTCCTGCATTGGGTTTTTCTGGGACATTTGTCCAGAAAATACTTGTGTGTCACTTTGTCTATGAGCATGTTATTCAGTATTTGATCTGTATGTGTAGGTTGTTAACTATATTTACTTCGATGTTAATTCTGAACATTCAAATTAATAACTTATGTAAGTAGGAGAAGCAAATCAAGATTTAACAGTAGGGTTTCTTAAGTTTAAGAAATTTTCACAGGTATGTCTTGTCATTTGGTAATTGAGTACTGGGTTTACTTATCATGGACACTTCTAGGCATGGATTGATGGGGGGGTTGGGTGGAAAGAGTGGGATTAGTTTGCGCTTCTGTCCCCTTGACCTCTTTTGGATGTTACCCTTGGATTTTAGTCCTGCAGGATTTCCTTTACTAACCATGGTTTTAGGGTGGTACTATTTGGGAAACTTTGAATTTGGTTGAGTGGTCTCGCTCCCTTATCCACATATACTACTCCCCTTCCATTCAATATACCCCCATTCATCATCTCTCCCACCTGGCTCCACATTGCCTCTCTGGGTCCACATAAAGTTAGCCTCCCCAATCCCTTGCCCCCACCTTGGGTCAGGCTTGGAACGATGCCCCAGAGGTTGAAGCAGGCAAAAAGAGAAGTAAAAGCATAAATGGCCACATTCAACAGGAAAGCGTACCACAAGATGCAAAAGATGGTTGGGACTAACATAATTAGCACGTGGGAAAAAGGCAATACATGAGCTCTACCCCATACCCATGGACATCACCCTAGTTCCATAGATGAGCCTCCTTTATCATTCAGGAACCCATGATTGTCCCAACCCCTGGAGGGCAATGAACCACCCAACCAAAAAGGGGGTAATCACTGTTATATCTTACACATCATGCTCTTGTCCTTTCAGCCCCGAGCAGTTAATCAAAGAAAAATCATAAAAAGAAAAAGGTATATAAAGAAGTGTTGAAAAATCAAGTTTGGGGCACCTAATGTACCACGATTGCCCCCTCCTACACATCATATACCCAGGTGTGGGATTCCCTTTTTCTAGCTACCCTTGTGCCCCGATATGTGACCCAGCATTGCCGCTCTCATTCCCTATTTCATTTCACCTCTTTATCACATGCCACCACCATTTGAGGGATGTACCTTAGACATAATATCTGCTCTGAAGGTAGAAACCACCTAATAAGGTACCTCGCTAACCCCCTTTGGAGCTTGGAGACATTAGCACATGCCAAAGCCCACTATGGAAGGGCATTCCATTATGAAGTGTCCACTTGTTGTCCATGGGTTGAAAGATCTTTTATGTGAGAATTTCTGAATCTAAGTTACAGAAATCCTATTGTCGAAATCTAATTTACATTAACTACTTGTTTTCATTAAATTAACAAGTTATTTTCTGAATGCTTCAGGAAAATATTAATGTAAATATGCTGCAACCTACACAAATATACAGATCAAGTACTGAAAAATAGATGCGACAACCATACAAAGGACACACTTATTTTTGGACTAACGTCCCCAGAAAAACCCAATGCAGGAAAATCGGTGCAGCAAATATGAGGATTTTATTATTAAACAGATTTCTGAATACAATCTAGGGTGCCAAATCTGGCTCACCCAATAGAGAAAATCCCAGCAGAAGCACCCCTATCCTGAGACAGATATATTAGTTGATCCAGCAGTTGAATGAAGAAACTCCACAGGTGACTTTGCCATCCCCAGTGCTGTGCAGCGATCGCTGCAACAAGCCCTGCACTGAGACTTCTTCACCTCCTCCAGGAGCTGTGTCACTCTCCTTGTGAGCCTTCCTGGCTCAGAAATTGATCTGCTGAATTTATGCTCGATCTGCCCCACGGAAACCCCAGCGTTGCCTGTCCAGCGACTATGTCACCCTTCTGGCTCTGCGTCACCCTTCTGGGCCTACGTCACCGTTTCTGGTGATGTGATGTCTCTCCTGGTGTTTCTCTGCCTCTCTGCAATTGTATTCTCGGCCTTGGATTGAAGTCTTGCTGTCGAACTGCCCCTCTCTACACTACAAGCTCACCCTGAAATTCTCAGCAAACCACACCACAAAATTTCGACTTTGCTCAAGTGTTTCTCTCCTTGTGTGTGTGTTCTCCAACTGACCCTCGAGCCTTCCTTTATACTTTTCCTGTTGAGAAATCAATGATTGTGATCTAATCCTTAATCAACGACTAAGATTAAATTAGAATTGATCCTTGTCACTTAGAAGCTTCTTACCCACATGTTTAAATTAATTCACTTTAATTATTTAAATTCCCTAAGTTTTAACTTAGGCTCCATTTAAAATAATTAATTATTGGAATAACTTTCACTCCAGGTGGAATTTCTCCAAACGATTTCTAGTTCTTGGAGATCTCATGTGTTCTAGCCCCTCCACAAAGTTTTGGAGCTAGAGCACATCCGATGCTACCCAAAAATAAACACTCCCTCTTAGCGAGGAATGTACTCTAACAATGCTTCTTCACCAGAAGCATCACCCTGATCCACAACATCGGTCGTCTGCGCTACTGATGCTTGGCTTGCTGCCCCTCATCAACTGCATTGTTGTTATCTGTACTGCTGCCCATGACTCTGCCACTGTCACTGCTACATCTGTACTACAACTCACTCTCAAAATGTTGCATCATGTTGCCCATAGCACTACCACTGCTAACTTCGTCACTGCAACTTAGTTGTTGAGAGTGAAGCAACTGGAAGACCTCCCAAAACTGACATACTGGTCAGTCTGAATACTCCTCGGTGTTGGAACTACATCTGCTGCTAATCTGCGTGGACCCTCTGATGCTACTACGTTGTTGCTGCTCTACACTGCGTAAGCACTGCTCTACACTGCGCTGCACCACTGTGCATTATGTTGTTGCTGTTGCCTCTGCTCTGTGCTTCTTCAAACTTCGGCACTCTAGCTCTACCACTGTTGTTCCATCATCCCTTGCATCAATTGACACCCATCATTCTGCTACTTTCATTAAGGGCTCCCATAGCCATATGTGATCCACGAGTTTGGGCACCTCAAGGATCCTTCCCCTCTCCTCTCATACTCCTCCTCTTGGGTCTGGCGACCCTTTCAAGCCTAGTCCCTGGTTGGGACCCTTCCTCTCTGTGCAACTCGCACTAGACAACTCACACTTCCTCCGGTAATTGGAAGTCGATATCCTACCCAGATCCCTGTTGAGATGCAAATATATGGAAACTCAAAATTGGAGAAGGAAATGATCTCGCCAAAATGTCAAATGCCTCGTCTCTCCTTTGTGCAGCTGCTGACTGAATCTATGCACTCCCTACTGGAGTAAGTGGATCCACTCCCAGATACTACTGCTCTGTAGTGAGAAAATGAATTCCTTGGCTCGGAATTCTCTGAGGAAGACGTTCCCTCAGTGTCATGCAACCCACTGGCTTCCATCCATGCCAAACAACTAAAAGTCAAACAAGTTCCTTTCTCCCTCTTTTGTTGCTGCCCCAGCAAAACTCCAATTTGGATTTCTTTGGCACTAGAAATCCTCTAAGGAACAAGCTCCCTCTGAATCTTGATTTCCTTCACGGAAATCCCTCTACCAACAATTGTCGAAGCACTCACTGATCTCTCTTTGTTGCTTCTCAGCACTGGATCTAGATTTCTTGACAAGAAATCTTATAAGGAACTGATTCCCTCTACTTTGCTTCTGCCCCACTAGACATTGTTCTACACCAACAGAAACAATGTCCCACCGGCAACTCCAGATAGAAATCCTACTGCTCTTCCAGCTACCGCAACCGGATAACTGAGGCTCAATAGCCTCTGCGCTGGCCCAGCAACCACTACGCTACCTCCTGCAGCTACAACGTCACCTTAGCAGGTTGACATAGGCTCTGCGTGAGCCCCTCTGGTGACTGCATCACCCTTCCTTTGCCTTTCTGGTTCAGTGCTATCACTCGGGACAGTTGCTTTCCTGCAGCAAATTCTTCTTTGTCCTTTTGCTGATGGCTTCAATCCTTCTTGATTTGCAATCGCTTTAATACCATGTGATAATTTTTGAATCTAATTTACAGAAATCCTACTGCAGAATTCTTATTTACATTACCTGCTTGTTTTCATTAATTTAACAAGTTATTTTCTGAATGCTTCAAGAAAATATTAATGTAAATACGTTGCAGCCTACACAAATATACAGATCAAGTACTGAAAAATAAATGAGACAACCATACAATGAACACATTTATTTTTGGACTAATGTCCCCGGAAAAACCCAATGCGGGAAAACCAGTGCAGCAGATATGAGTGTTTTATAATTAAGCAAATTTCTGAATACAAACTAGGGTGCCAAATCCGGCTCACCCAACAAAGAAAATCCCGACAGAAGTACACCTATCCGGAGACAGATATATTGGTTGATCCAACAGTTAAATTGTTGATTTTAGATAATCATGGTATGTTCTATGCTTAATGCAGTTTACTTCAATCTTTCTTATAGGCGCAATTCAAATTAGCAATCACATAAACATGAAAGTAAATGTTGATAGAACATAATAATAGATCGACAGAAGACAAGCCAATATAATAAATCAGAATTTGTAATTCATCTTGTTCAACAAAGATAGAGAAAAATGTTTGTTATAGCAGTCAACAGGATGCCCTAGCCAGCAAATACTTTTGCTAGTCAAACCAGCTCTTCCAACCGCTAGGAGGTTCAGTCAAACACAAACAAGATTCGCCTTCCTTAAGTGTCACACACACCTCAAAAGTCAACTCCCAAAACAATCAACGCAAGTCAAATTCCTGTGGTCAAAACTAATCAATGGTGGTCAACATTGCGGTCAAAGTCAACATTCTGCCTTGATTTCTGTGCCCTCCAATGCAGCATCCAAAAATCGGAATTTTTGTCCTCAAATCGCAGTGAAACAAGAAGGGTTGACCCAAGGTCAACGCTGGTCAACGCTGTCCAGAAAGCCCTAAAACAGTCTGCAATTTTTCCAGCTTCAGATTCACACGTGGGAGAGAGAGAAGCCTCTTGAAGGTTGTACGAACCAATCAAATGATGAGGAATGTGTGTGACGAGATGATGAGCAAATGAGCATCAAGTCTCTCCAATTTATATCCATCAATGAGGGTGTGTGACACATCTTTTGGGGCTTGAGCCTACATTACAATTCTGGTCGAACTTGACAATTTGCACGTGTGGAAAATAAATTCAAAATATAAGTTCTTCTCATCCAAACAAGATGATATTTAGATCAATCTTGCACCTCTCCAAAAGAGGAATACAACAAAAATATCATCATCATCATATGAGCAATGCAACATGGAGTTTGGACCTAGTTGCCCAAAATTAACACTCCCTCTCAACTAGGGAGAACTCCATCTGTCCACCTGTGCCATCCTGTCATACAATAGTACCATAGTGTACTATCATATATCATCCTGCAATCCTGTGTCATTTTGTTGTAACTGCTTTGCTAGCTCTTCTCTTCACAACAAGAGTGAGTCACAAAGACATCACACTCTGCTGACCCGAAGTCATATTAGAGGTTAAAACCTCAATTGGACTCAAGAGACTCACATACTGACCCGAAGTCATTTTAGAGGTAAGAACCTCATCCAGACTTGATCCCAGGTCAAGGTGTTAGACACATCCCATCCTAGACATAGAGAGTATGGCAATCCCCGATCTGTCCATCGGTCATGCTATCGGCCTCTATCCTCATTTCCTAACTCAATGGCCAAATGAAAGGTACTTCCCATGAGTCCCAGACTCCATGGGTAGGATGCATGTGGGGCATAGATCAAAGAGAGGGTGAACCAGCTCAATATCATAACGGTGGGGAAGAAGCACACCAACAAGGTAAGGCGAACCTCGCCTTGTGGTTGCTTATAGCTCCAAGAAGCTATCCTCGAGCCCCCTGGAGCTCCTAGAGCTCATAGTCCAACTCAGGCAGGACCCTCAGGATAGGGTCTGTCCACAATACCAAACTTCTCACGGAAGATTAAGAATTTGACCTTCCCCAAGGGCTTCGTGAGAATATCTGCGACTTGCTCATCAGTGCCAACGTGATGGAGCCTTACGGCGCCTCGTTGTACCATGTCCCGGACACAAAGGTACCTCATATCAATATGCTTGGATCAGTCATGGAACACGAGATTCTTAGAAAGACAAATCCCACTTTGGTTATCAGAAAGGATAACGATGGTATCCAGCACATGTCCAAACAGCTCACTGAAGAGCTTTCTCAACCAAACAGCTTCACAACATGCCATACTCACTGCAATGTATTCAGCCTCGACGGTGCTCAAAGCAACAGATTTTTGCTTCCTGCTCATCCAAGATATCGAAACAGAACCAAGAGGTGCTCTTATGATCCACCATATTGCCTACCCAATCAGCATTGGTATATCCATGGAGCCTCATACTCCCGGCGGTGTATCTCAGACCATGGTTGATTGTGCCACGAAGATATCTGAAGAGATTCTTGGCACCAATCCCGTGAATGTGATGAGGCTCGACCATGTATTGACTCAACGTGTTCACTGCAAAACATATGTCTGAATGTGAGTTCACTAAGAACATCAAGGCCCCCACTAGTTGACGATACTCTGTGGGATTTCCCAACTCGGGCCCAGCAGCACTTCCACACAACTTCTTAAAGTTGATTTCCATCGGAGTAGTCACGGACTTGCAGTTCACCATCCCAAATCTCTCCAGCAGCTTCACGACATATTTTCCTTGAGAAAGGAAAATCTCCCCTGGATTTTGCTAGACCTCCAAGCCTAGGTCCATCTCGAACTCGGAAGCTAGCTCCCTCTTACATTGATGAATAAGAGAGTCAGCACTTGTCAAGAAGAGATCGTCCACATAGATAGCCAGAATGAGAGGCTTGTCATTATCAACCTTAAAATAAAGGTTTGGATCAGCATCACTTCGAGTGAAACCCAGCTTCATCAAGTAGCTATCGATCCTCTCATACCAAGCCCTAGGGGCTTGCTTCAACCCATAGAGGGCTCTCTTCAACCTGCATACATATGTGTCTCTATCTTGGACTTCAAACCCCAGAGGTTGTTCTACATATACCTCCCTCTTGATTCAACCATGTAAAAAGGTAGTGTTCACATCCATCTGATCGAGACTCCATCCTTGCATTGCAACAAGGGAAATGATCGATCGGATGGTGGTATAGAGGGCAACAGGTGCAAATATATCATCATAATCTATGCCTTCCTTTTGAGAGAAGCCTCGGGCAACAAATCTTGCCTTGTACTTTTCAACACTTCCAGCTCCTTGATCTTGTAGAGCCATTTCGAGGTGACAACAAATTTGTCCTTCGGTCTAGGGACCACATCCCAAACATCATTCTTCATGATTGATTCATATTACTCGTGCATAGCATCCTTCCAAACTTGATGCTTTACGGCTTCTTCAAAAGTTCCAAGCTCAGATTATACAATAGTACTCATGGCTGCTAGGTACCCTTGGTACCTATTCGGCTTCTTACTTTCTCGGAATGTTCCCCTAGGAGAAATATATCTCTCGGCATCTTCGAGAGTGTCTCTTAGCCATGAAGGTCTTCTTTTATTTGAAGAGGGTGGATCTATAGGATCCATCAGACCTTCAACATCAAGCATCAATTCAACCTTCGGTTCTTCCTTCATTCTAGTTTCTTCTTCTTCTTCTTTGTCTTCCTTTGAGATAAGAGGATTTATAACCTTCCTGAGGGCAGCATCTTCATCGAAGGTGACATCATGGCATATCTCCACTTCTCTTTGACCAGCCACATAGATTCTATATACCTTCGAGGTTTCACAGTAGCCCACAAACATTCCCTTCTTCCCAGAAGCATCCATCTTGCTCCTCTTTTCTTTCAGTGCATGAAAATAAACGAGACTTCCAAAAACTCTAAAATGAGAGACACCGAGCTTCTTACTAGAGAAGACTTCTTCAGGAGTTTTGGAATCCAATGCAGAATGTGGGCATCTATTTTGAACATACACATCGGTGTTGGCAGCTTCTCCCCATAGGAACTTCGGAAGATCTCGGTCATAAAGCATGGCACGAGCAGCTTCCAAAATGGTTCTATTCTTCCTTTCAGCAACACCATTTTGCTCGAGAGTAGACATAGTAGTGGACTCCCTCTTATGCCAGCTTCCCTGCAATAGTCATTGAATTCATTTGACTCATACTCGGTTCTATTATCAGTCCTCAAAATTTTGATCTTGTTCCCTGCAATAGTCATTGAATTCATTTGACTCATACTCAGTTCCATTACCTGTCCTCAAAATTTTATGTCATATTCCCAATTAGCAGCAGCTAATTAGCAATATTAATTTTGATCAAATTTTTGGTTTTCTAATGTTCAGCCATAAATAAAAGGGTGTTGGGACCCATAACCCAACTTAGGAGAAACAATCTTCCTAAAGTCACTTGGCCAACATGATGCATTCAATGTGGGGCCCAGGGGGACCAAGTGGCAGCGCAGGGAGAGGGACAGCGTTGGGACAACGTGGGCTAGGTAGCCCAGTGGCAGCGTGGGCCACGACAGCGCAGAGTAGGCAGGACAGCGTGGCAAGGAGGACAGCGCAGTGCAATGGGGCCCAAGGGAACGTTGGGGTCTCAAGCATAAAAGGGAGTGAGGGCCTAGCTTCTCATTCATTCTATCATTCATCTTCAGAATTTATGTCTAACAGATATTGAGCACGCTTACGTTGTTTAGCTAAGTCTGCAAGTGTTGTTCAGCACGCGGATGTCTCCGAGCGGAGATCCCAACCTCAACCTCGAGGGACTTCGAGTGCACGCTCAGGTGAGGAGCTTCACCATCAGTTTTCAGAGTAGAGAACGAAGAGCCAGCATCCAGGAATTACGCAGTTCATCAGACATCACAGTCACTCAAAGGGATTACGCAGTCTTGGAGGAGAGCAGCTCTGGGAGTGAGGGAGATTCAGGAGTTTCAGTCCAGGAGAAGTGTGAGGGGATCATCCCTTCACAAGTCGTGTTTTGGAGCAGTGAGAGGCCAATATTTCCAGTTATTCAGTCCAGAGGCCAGTGTACTCACCAGGAGTGCATAATTTTCCCAAGGGGGTCAAATTCCAGGGTCAGTCTTTCCGGAAATCCTTCCTGTGTTTTTTCGAGTTTTGGGAAGAGAGTTCATAGCCAGAGTTTCAGAATTTTCTGAGTAGGAGAACAACCCCAAAGAGTAGCTCAATTCCATCTAGTAGCAGCACTTTCCAGCAGCATCAGCAGCCCAGGGAGTTACACAGTCACTAGGGGGAGCAGCCATTCATAGCAGGGTTTGAGGAGATATTTCAGATTGCCTTGAGCAAGCCAAGGTGCTATCATTTTGATCACCTTCTTGTAAATATAATAAAATGGTTCAGCCTTTTTGAAATGTTTGCAGTGATTTTTATGGTGCATATATGTTGTAGTTTTGTTTATGCTGTTTGGTATTGTTGTTTATTTCCTATTCGAAATATTATATTTTTATCTTCTTCCCTATTTGATTTTCAACCAAGGACTTGAAGATACAAAACCACTTGAATGCTTCGTCCTTCTTCTTCAAAAAGTATATCCAAGTTTTGCACGAGAAGTCATCTATAAAAGTGATATAATATAAGCATCCTCCCAAGGATGTTACGGGCAGCATACCAAATAGATCAGAACGTATCAATTGCAAAATATCATATGTCTTTGTGACACTTGAGGGGAATGGACCCCTTGTATGCTTTCCTTCTGCACAACCCTGACATACACCTTCATGATCATTTTTGAAATTGGGCATCTCTGTCACCACTTTCCTTGCTTCGGAAAGGGCTTTGAAATGAAGGTGTGCAAACCTCCGATGCCATAGCTCGAATTGAAGGGTTGTGTCACATGTCATGGCCCCCAGTGGACTCCCTCCAACCTGATAGAGTGTATCAACTCTGTTGACCACTGGAGTGGCACCTGATGATTATATGAAGACTCCATCCCCAAGGATGAACGAAAGGACACTTATACCATAAAATATCATCAATTCAATAGAGTTTTTAAACTCTACTTCTACTTCTTATCATTTTCTCTTGTACCTAGATTCTACGCCCTACGAGGAATTGTAATAAGTGATGCTAGTAATGAACAATTTGAGTCAGTATTGAGTCTATAACAGGCCTAGGTAGTTTGGGACCTTGCCAACAAGTGAGTATTACTCTAGGAGGTTTTTTTCACTTGGTTAATTATCATATCCCTATCAGGACTTAATAATTAATTGATTTTTTCCTCCAATTTTACCCAAAATCCAGAGTACAACTTGATGGTGAGGCCCTGGGTGAGTCCTAGTGTCTAGAGTCAATGTATATTACCATACTAGATCACACAAAAAAAATTGTGGAATTTGGTTAGGTCTAGGTAGTGATTTTTTAATTTTTTAGATTTCCCACAAGCCAAAAATTGCAATAAAAATTGTAATTGAATTGTAATAAGTGTTTCCTAGAGAAGTTGTATGAGGTATGAGTAATCAAAATTACACTTTTCACCCTCAACTTTCTACTATGACACACTGAGGGGTTAAAAATGTGTTTTGAATCCTCAAAATCCATTTTTCCTAAGTTTAGTGGGAAATCTGGCAATTAATTAAGTCAGAAATTAAATAAATGGAGAAGAATAAATATCCACACGTGCTCAATGAGGTGGAAATGAGGTTGAAAATTATGGAGGAGTTAAAGTGAAGTCACAAGGTGATGTGGACTCCTAAAATCAAGGAAATGACGTGCTCAAATAAATCGAATTTATGACATTAAATGAGAGCTGCTTACTTGGAAATTCAAATTTGTGAAGTTAATGCATATTTGGGAGGATTTGGGAGACTATTTGGTGGAGATTTTTGTGGGAAATTGTCCCCACATGTGTTACCACCCATACACACTTGTCATTCCATCATAAAATTCGAATTTGGCACATAAGGGAAGAAGAAAATAATGTCCACTTGCTAGAATCTGATTTTTACACTTGGCAATGGAGCTCCACTTATCAAATTCGAATTTGCCTTGTGATCTCCTCCCTCTCACCACTTGGCATTTGGTTCTTCATTGGGATTTTCTCCCAACTTTCTATATAATGGAGCCATGGGCTCTCATATTGTATCATGTAATACGAGCTATTGGGCTTGAGGACACACTATTGGATTGTACATGTACTTGCAATATAATACAAAAGTCTTTGGGGTAACTTTTGATGGTGTTCTTCTCCTTGCATATGTGGTAAATTCTTGACTTCTTGTTATGCTTCTATTTATTTCCTCATGTTATTATTTCCTTCATGTTTGTTTCAAGTTATGTTAGTCTGCAACTATCTCATATTAGCATAAGAGTTACTTGATTGCTTTAGGATAAGAAATCTTCTATTTGTTGTCAAATATACCTATAGGAGTTCTTTCTATTTCTTTTATTTAATTTCAATTGGATTTAATATGTTGTGGTGAGATTGTGTAGAAGGATCCGTCTTTGGTTAAGCTTTTCAAGCGTGAGGGGAAGTTCTCGGAGGAACCAACCCATTCTTGAAAATATTCAAGGAGAACCCGCATGTGTTGATTTTCGAAGTCTAATATATATTTTATTTTTTCCTGCAGAGGTTCTTTTAAGTTTCTCAAAGTTCTTATTTCTTGCATAAAAAAAGAATCAAACTTGAAATAATTTACTTTTCAAGTATTGCACTTCATTTCTTTAATATCTACCTATTTCAAAGAGCCAAACTATGGCTAGTCAAAGAGGAGAGTTTGCTCATACTCTTTGGCCTAGCCTCTTGTAGATTATTTTTGTAATATTACTTTGTGATTTATTGAGCTAACATTTGTTGTTGTAGATTTGCTCTAACTTGTTGTCTTTTTCCCACTGAAAAAAATCAGCAAATTTCTATTAATATTTAATGAAAAGTTACGTTAGTACATGCATATTGCATTCAGGATGTCCAAAGGGCACGTGCGCTCATGCACACCGCGTAGCATAGCTACCTAAATTTACAAGTTGCCAACAGGGCTGGGATTTTCACGCTTGACTTTTCTCTTTTGGACAATCTGCCAATTGCCTGAGTGCAGAGAGGAAGGAACCAAGGCCAACTCCTTGTTCCTTGTAGTATTTTCTTTGTCGGAATCTGAACTTTCAGATACATGCGCTCTCTTGTTTGCACCTGAACTTACATCAGAATGAGCTTCAGTTGGCATTAAGTCCTCCATAGGATGTGCCATTTGTACCATCATGTTTGTTCCCAAGGGTTCTTGTACTTCTTGTTCTTGGGTCCCTTGCTCGGGTGTCAGTTGTTTATTCTCATTTTGTATGGGTATTTCTCCTTCGTCTTCTGTCTCTTGCTCTGGTCCTCCTGAGGGAAATTGCCATCCTTTGGTTGCTTTCCCTGTCTTATTTTTCTTCCTGTTTTCTCTTTTAGCATCTAGGCATGTATTTTGTAGATGACCAGTTTTCCTTCATATCCTGCATCTAAATGCGGTGTTTTCGTAGTCCAGGTGTTGCATCCATTTTTTCTTATTATGTATCAAATGGATGCTTTCCAAAGCCCTTTGCTGAGATCCACTTCCACACAGATTCGTGCGAAGGTGAAAATTATCTCCTCCAATCTTTGGATCTTTGTTTTGATATATCTCCCAAGGCTGTTCCCAATGCCTTCTAGAACATATTCATTCCAAAAATGTAGCAGAAGATTATACAGCCGGACCCAGACTGGCATTCTAGTTATCTCCATCGTGTTGGCATCGAAATCTGGGAACCAAGGTGTGATAAAGAGTCCAGTAGAACCCCAGAACCACGGTCCTGCCTTCAAGATGATATCTCTGGCTTCCTGTGAGGGAAAATTTACAATAAAGTATCCCTTGGAGCATAGATGGATATCACAATCCATAGTCCAGTTAGTAAATATCCAATGGAACAAATCCATTGGTTTTGGCCAATATCAATTAAACCTGCAGATTATTTCTTGTGATTCAAAGGCGGATCGATGTTCTTTGATCTCTGGTGCCTCGATATTCAGCTCTAGCTCATAGTTCATTTGTTCCACTATATATGGTTTTGGGGTATTCTCGGCTGGTTCAGATGGTGCTGCTATTTTGTTTTTCCCCTGAAGAATGTTTCTGTATGAAGGACCGATTGGGGTTTCCATTCTGGAGGTATTAGCTCCACTACTAGATTCATGGCCTCTGTTTTGTTCTGTTCTAGCAGACGAATTTACTCCTGCTGCTCCACCTTTGAGTCTTAAGTTCAATACTATGTAAGAGTTCCTTTGGACATAGCAGTCTTTTATCAAAGTTCCTCCCTGAAATGCCTTCCTAGAAAAAATCAAGCTCTGTTTTATAGCCGGGATCCCTCTAGCAAGTTGGATCTTTTGCTTCAGATCTGAGACCAAATCTGAGTCCTGTACCCATATTCTTTTGGATTTCCCTTCTAAGGTTCTAATGAAGATCTGGAACAGGATCTCGGTCGTTTGGCCCCCTCCTCTTTCTTTTGTGCTGAAATTTTTGGTGGTTGACCTCCTGCACTCAAAAACGCCCACAGGGCTATCTCAAAATACAATATTCTTTGTGGCCACCCACAAGGGGGGTACCCGGGTGGGAGCATCCCTGCTCCACCACTACATGCTATGGCGCAGTGGGGTATCAAGCAGCTTCATCTCCTTAAACACCCACACAGTGAGCAGAAGCCCCCATCCTACAGAACTCCGAAAAATGCACATGACTTTATAAAAAAACCAGTAAATTCATGGCAAAGAGAGATGACTACCCATGAGAGACATACCCTTCGGATCCAGATAGATCCAATCACACTTGGGTAGAAAACGTTACCCATCACACTACATCGCGGCTTTGAGCTATCCATGAATATAGCGCCACAGCAAATGGTTGTGTCCTCTACGGTCGATCCACTCCTCCCCAGTCGCCTTAGATAAGATGGGCCTCCTGCCCCCACTGCTATCGCCGGGCCGACCACTCTATTCCTCATAGCCTCGTTCCCACCAGCACGAATCTATAATTTGACGCCCTTTGCAAATGCTAACCAACCGTGCCCATGAGCCGAGAATGGGAGCAGTGACCCCAGCACTATCCCGAATCCTAAGTCTTGGATGACTGTGTGCGATCAGAAGACAAGAGTTGCCTTCGCTGTTGATCGTCGCTCGGCCCAAAGTCAAGGTCAAACCTTGCTTGTGGCCCAGATCCATGGAAATCAAGGCACCCACCCTTCCTGGTGCATAGTTCAGAGGAGCTACCCTGTCGTCTTCATCCTGCCCAAGCCTGCAAACCCTCACATTCCCGCTCTCCAATTTTTCTCCTTAGGGTATCTAGCTTATTTGCTGACACAACATAGAATGCTAATTCAACTCTAACTTCTTGTCTTGCAGCTACTTGCAGGTTTCATTTTCAGAAAACTACTTGCAAGTTTGCATGCAGGACCTTGGGGCTCCAAATTCTAGATTATTTCCTTCCCTTGGCCGTGAGCTTTAGAGGACATTTCTTGGACAAAGCCGAGTTCTTCTTAAGGGAGGCCGAGTTCACTTGCGGTCTCTATTTCTCTCTCTTGGCCATGTAACTCAAAGAGGCTTTGTCTTTCTTCTTCTTCCTCGAAAAATCTGCATTTTGTTGGACTTTTGTGGGCCTCAAATTGCAGAAATTTTCAGCAAGGAAAGATCTATGGCTCAAGCCAACATTGTGAAGACTTTCCTTGGATTTTAGAGAAGACTTCATTGTTTTCTCCTTGTAATAACTAATCAAATTCTTGGTTTTGGAAGCATGGGTTTTACTCATTGGTATCCCTATCTCTCCACCTTTTTTGGAGAGGCTTTGTGGCTTGATCTTTGATCTTTTTCACTTGCATGCACCTCATTTAACACAATCATGCATTACACTCATTTTGCATGCACCTTAGTCTAATTTGCTACAAATTTCTAGTCTTTTTACTTTCATAGCAAGTTCAAACTTTTGCATGCATGCACTTTTAACTTGAATCTAATTTGTCATGAATTTTGTTCCAAAACCACTTATGCTCCACCTTTAATTACATCTTACATGCAATAAGTATTTGGGAAAAAATTCTCCATAAAGAAGCATTCTACTTCATGACATGCAAATACATCTCAAGTTTGAAAGTTAATTTTTATTGTTTGATTAATTTACTCACATGCCCCAAGAAATCACTAAAATTTTACCTCCAACATAAGTTGGTTGAATAGACATTTTAGAGACCCTCTACTCCTCTACTGACTCCTCAATGTGAGATCCATATATTTGGGCGAGGGTGAGGTCTGAGGATCAAAGAGTTGAATTGTATCCTTGCTTTAGAACTAATTAATATATTTAACTAAGAGCATTTTTCATCACATTTAACTTACTTGCAAGTTCTTGAATTTTGCTTTCTTGAGGGTTTAGAGTCTCACATGCAATACCATTTCCCATATTCAAGAAACATTTCCTTTCGTTCAAGTATTGTAATCTCTTTTGCAACAATTTTAGATTGATTTTCTTGTACTTGGACATTATCTACTTCAGCAAGCTCCATTTCATGTTTTAATGTTCATCATGTTCATGGATGGTTGATGAATCTCATTTCCTTTCAAGTACTTTGATTTTATGCTGCAAGGCTAAATGAATGTTGGTTTAACTTTGAGTTTTCCTATCATCTCATTTACATTGTAACAAATAGATCACTAATTTTTTCCTTTGAACAAGACAGCTTCACATGCTTGGATTTGTAAATTTGTTTACCTTGAAGGCATTTATAATATCTTGTCCTAACATTTTCTTGTTTCAACTTTTCAGGATTACTTTTGCTTTCCATTTGAAAGCATTTTACTTCATTTAAGCAAATAAAATTTCATTTTAAAGAGCAATACTTTGAAGGCGCCGGTTTCATATGCTTTACGCTTATTTTATGTAGTGATGATTATTGCTCATATCACTTTTTTCTTATAAATCTTAAGAAGTAATCTATTTGACTCTAAAATTCTCCTCGAAACTCAAATCTTTAACTTAGTTTTCCATTTAGGGACCACCCCCCTTAGCTAGCCTAGGAGATAGCTTAAACGAAGAGAGTTGGGATTAGTGTGACAGCCCCATCTCTGAGTTCCTTGCCACCAACCACACCTTGTGGGGTTAAAGGCTTTTCCTGCAAACTGTAGGTAGGTGTAGGCGGCAAGTGATAACAAACTCTAAACCCAAGAGTAAATGCTTCTTTGAAGTTCCTGTTCCAGATGAGTACCTTTCCATCGATGAATGCCAACTTGAATCCTTTGTCTTCCATTGCTGAGATAGACACTAAATTCTTCTTCAAGTCAAGTACATACAACACATCTTGCAATCGGAGGAATTAACCTTGATTTAGATGAAAGGTCACAGTCTCTGTCCCTTTCACAGGATAGGTGGCATTGTCTCCAAGAATAATTTCCAAATTAGTATCATTTTCAATCAAATCAGAGAGGGCTTCCTTATATCCAGTGAAGTGCCTTGAGGTACCACTATCAGTCAACCAATTGTCTAGCGTATCAGAAGGAGATGCAGTAGAGAGGGAAGATATAAGAATATATTCATTTTTCCTATCAACAACATTAGATTCAACATACCTGGAATACCTTGACCTCTTTAAAGGTTTCCCATTTCCACTTCAACTAGAGGGAGCCTTCCTCTTTCCTTTGAAGCCTGTTATTCCTTTGATTTCCATTACCCCGGAAGTTGTTGTTGTCATCATCTCTAGGAGAGTCCCTTCTATTGGGGCACTCTCTTGCATAGTGACCAAACTTGTTACAAGTGTAACATCTTCCTTTTCTTCCTTTGGGACCCGCTCTTCCATGGTTTTGATTTCTCGGACCAACATTGTTCCTCTTCTTTGCATGAGCGGTGAAGGCAGTAGGGTCACCTCCATTCCTATTAGAGGGATGGTCTCTCTCCATCATCCTTGTCTCCTCTTGAGTGCATCTCGTCAACAATTCATGAAAATCAACAATCACATTATTATTAAGAATCATAGTATTAAATACATACCAAACTCGGGGGAGTCCTCCAAGAGAAATTAGAATGAGCTCTCGGTCAAATATTTATTCTCCAATAGCTAAGAGATCATTCTTGATTTCTGTGAGCCTCAAAAAATAAGATTGGATGGATTCTGCTTTGTCCTTCTTGATATTCTTCAACTTGATCTTGAAAAAGAGCACTTGATTAGCATTGCTAGCCCTGAACATGCTAACCAACTTATAATACATCTCTTTGGATGTGCCTAGCTCGGAGATATAACCAACCAAGTGCTTATGAATAGAATCCCTGATGATCTTCTTCGCCTTGACTTCCCCTTTCTTGTACTTTGACTTAGTGGCAACCAATGCATTTGATGGAGGCTCATGGATCTTCCCCTTCACATAATCCATAACATGTTGGTCTTCCAATGTCAAATCCAAAGACAATTTCCAAGCATGATAATCAGACTTGTCAATCAGCTTATCATCAGATTTGAAACCCTTGTATGATGAGGAGGCCATTGATCTCGGTCCTTGATTTTTCAACTTCTTCGGTGATTGCTTCTCACACTTGCTTGGCCTTTGTCTTCACCTCAGCTCTGATTCCATGTTAATTTTAGATAACCGTGGTATGTTCTATGCTTAATGTGGTTTACTTCAATCTTTCTTATAGGCCCAATTAAAATTAGCAATCACATAAACATGAAAGTAAATGTTGATAGAACATAATAATAGATTGAGAGAAGACAAGCCAATATAATAAATCAGAATTTTAATTCTTCTTATTCAACAAAGATAGAGAGAAATGTTTGTTACAGCAGCCAATAGGATGCCCTAGCCAGCAAAGACTTTTGCGGGTCAAACCAGCTCTTCCAACCTCCAGGAGGTTCAGTCAAACACATACAAGGTCGGACTTCCTTCAGTGTCACACACACCTCAAAAGTCAACTCCCAAAATAGTCAACGCAAGTCAAATTCCTGCAGTCAAAACCAGTCAACGGTGGTCAATGTTGCGGTCAAAGTCAATGGTCAGCCTCGATTTCTATGCCCTCCAATGCGGCCTCCAAAAATTGGAATTTTTGTCCTCAAATCGCAGTCAAACAAGAAGGGTTGACCCAAGGTCAACGTTGGTCAACGCTTTCCAGAAAGCCCTAAAATAGTCTGCAATTTTTCCAACTTCAGATTCACACATGGAAGAGAGAGAAGCCTCTTGAAGGTTGTATGAACTAATGATATGATCAGGAATGTGTGTGATGAGATGATGAGCAAATGAGCATCAAGTCTCTCCAATTTATGTCCATCAATGAGGGTTTGTGACATATCTTTTGGGACTTGTGAGCCTACATTACAATTCTGGCCGACCTTGACAATTTGCACATGTGTGGAAAATAAATTCAAAATTAAGTTCTGCTTATCCAAACAAGATGATCTTTGGATCAATCTTGCACCTTACCAAAAGAGGAATCCAAAAAAAATAGCATCATCATCATATGGGCAATGCAACATGGAGTTTGGCCCTAGTTGCCCAAAATTAACATGAATGAAGAAACTCCACAGGTGATTGTGTTGTCCCCAGTGTTGCGCAGCGATGGTTGCAGCAAGCTCTGAGTTGAGACTGTGTCACCTCCTCCAGGAGCTACGTCACCCTCCTCGTGAGCTTTCTCAGCTCATAAATTGATCTACTGAATTTCTGCCCGATTTGCCCCACAAAAACCCCAGCACTACCTCTCTAGTGACTATGTCACCCTTCTGGCTCTACGTCACCCTTTTAGGCCTGTGTCGCCCTCTCTGGTGTTGCGTTGTCTCTCCAGGTGCTGCTCTGCCTCTGCAATTGTATTCTCGGCCTTGGACTGAAGTCCTAATGCCGAACTGCCCCTCTCTGCACTGCAAGCTCACTCTGAAATTCTCAACAAAACACGCCCCAGAATTTCGACTTTGCTCAAGTGTTCCTCTCCTTACGTGTGTGTTCTCCAACTGAACCTCAAGCCTTCCTTTATACTTTTCCTGTTGAGAAATCAACAGTCGTGATCTAATCCTTAATCAACGGCTAAGATTAAATTAGACTTGATCCTTGTCACTTAGAAGTTTTTCACCCACATGTTTAAATTAATTCACTTTAATTTTTTAAATTCCCTAAGTTTTAACTTAGGCTCCACTTAAAATAATTAATTATTTGAATAACTTTCACTCCAGGTGGAATTTCTCGAAACGATTTCTGGGTCTTGGAGATCTCATGTGCTCTAGCCCCTCCACAAAGTTTCGGAGCTAGAGCACATCCGATGCTACCCAAAAATCAACATTTTATCCGATTACTTTAATGACTTGTACTGGAAGGCTAGTGGACGCATTGGATCTTACGTAGGATTGCAGATGGTGTCCATTTGGGTTTGGTCTCCCTATACGGGGTCCTAAACTTCCAGAGAGCTACATTGGCACATATAAGGTGTGTGTAGAGAGCCATGGGCCTCCACAACAGTAGAAAGCACTCCATGGATCCCTAGAGATGTTCAGATATTGCTAGAGATCCACATTTTGGACGAGGAAGATGAATTTGGTACCCTATGCCAAGCTGGCTCCACAGGTGCACCACACACTTGGCAGGTGTCCTAGGATTTGTACGATGACATGGTACCATTCATTCCATCATCTGAGCCCTTACAGATGGTATACAGGCATCTTTGATTCGTATGGAGACCCATGAGGCCATTGTTGTGCCCCCACACCCACTAGGAGCACCACAGGTTTATTTTCTGGAGAACAAGGGGCCACTCCCTTGTCCATCACTTTTGAGGATTCTATTCATCATTGTGGAACTTATGGACCTCATGAGTCCTCTTGGAGGGCCCTACGACATGCATAGATTATTATTTGACCTCTTGGGAGGTTTATTATTTCATTTGTGAGTTAGTTTGGTGAGCTTGTTACCAAAAGTCAGTTAATTTGCACATTATTTTGTGTTTAGGGGCTAATGTAGGCCCATTAAGTAATTCAAACTCCTAATTGGTGTATGAATAGGATTTGGATGGATTCATTTGTATCGTCACTTGGATTTGGATCTCTCTCTAATTAGAGAACATCGCATTTTTTCCTTGGTGGATATTTTTGGACGATGGATGAATTTTGATCCATGGATTGGGTTCTTTTCTATATTGGAGCTTCTTATATTGAAAATGTGATGTTGGTTGGATATATTATCTAACATATAAGTGCAATTTTAACGCTATTTCTCATTTTGTTGCATACATTGAAACCTCGCTATTATTAGGGCTAATTTTTGCATGTGTTTAATGTGGAATTATGTGTTTATTTAGCTTATCTCTACATATGGGTCATGTTGGATGAATGAATTGTCCTAGAGATCGTGTTATCTTGATAAGCCTTCACCATTTGTAATGAAGTATAAATGCTTTAAACTCACTTTTCTTCTTGTGCCTTTAACATTGGACGAAGTCGACTTTTGGAGCCTCCTTGAACAAGAAACCAAATTTGTCTTCCTAATTCTCCTCGACTCCATATCCCCAAGAGGAATGATGCATTGTTCCATAAAAAGGTGATCATTTCAACCCCAATTTTCACCTTTTTCCTCCCTTTCCTAGGTCTAGCCTCATTAGGTCACCTAGGGCATCAAGTTCTCGGGAAACTAACCTAGAAAAACTTCAATCTCTCAGGCTCTACTACACTGGTGGGTCCCCTAGCTCACCTCCAAATTTGAAGGAAATATGACGATGGAACCTCGGGATATCCCAACCCCTAGCTCTAGGATCAAGTTTTTCCCTGGTGTTCCCAAGGCTGGTACCTAATAGGATCAATTTGGCATTGTTGGGTGAAAATTCTTGCTTAATCATTTCACCTCACCTTGGTCAGGTTAAGAACATCATTGGTTGCCAGAATCCATACCCTAACCTGATCTGGGTCCACTTGGCCTCATGTGGTCCCATTCTTCTCCAAGGATTATTTATCAAGGACTACCCAGTAATCCAAGTTTCAAAGGGATTTTAGGGATTGTGAATCTCCTTTATAAGCCATATTCTTCTCCCTCAACCCTCAAATCCTCATCCCCTCTCCCTAGAAAACCAAGTCGCTTTCTTAAAGAGCAAGCAAGCTCCATCCTTCATTTTATCCTAGGGAAAGGGTCTGAGAGGTCACTCCTCATATATTTTTATATGTCCTCTATAAGTGGCTTCCAAAAACATCAGGTCTCCTCCCATCAATGAAAGTTCATAAATAGCAGGGATTCTTAGCTATGGTGACAGTGGGATAAGTCTCCATCATTGCCCTTGACCTAGCAGTTTCCCTCTTAGGAGTCCCTTTTAGGTCCCCTGCTAGTTTGAGTGGTAACAGAACTGAAGGTGCAAACCTGATGCTAACACAAGGCAAGGTCCCCTATACTTCAAAACAAGGAAGAGCACCAGGATTAGGCAAGGGAAACCACAACTCCCTTCAAAAATCCCCATCACTATTGATAAGTTACAAAGCAAAAAGGAAGAAGTAGGACCTAGTGAAGGGAAGATTGAGGAGATTACCTCTCCTAAGGCCAAAACCAAGCCACCTGTGATACCTATGGGAAGGCCCACCACTAGGGAAGTCACATTTAAGAGACTCAAGACACAAACCACCACTGACCAAGCAGAGAAAGAGGAGCTACAAAAGGAAACAAAGCAGCTACAGGAGAAACAAGGCTTGCTACAGGAGCAGAAAGAGGAGCTACAGGAAGGATCATCCACCTCAAGTAAGAATGAAAAAGGCCTCCAAGAGCTACAATAGCATGATCCACGATCCAATCTAGAATCCTACTATAAATTTGTTGAGGGAGGTAGGATTATACATGAGAAGTTTGCTATCCCACTCTTCTTTGAGTTAGATAAGGAAAGAGGAAGAACCGAGAGATGGATGCAAATTGCCAAATCCAAAAATGTAGAAGATGTGGGCCTAATGGAGGAAAAGATCAATGAAATGGGCAAGGAATTAAGTGACTTGAAACTAAGGGAGTCACCATGAGGGAGAAGCTACAGGCAGAGAACACAAGGCTAAAAGGACACCTGCAAGAAAAGGAAACACAACTTTCCACTATGGCAAGTCTATCTATGGAAGTCATACAATGCAGGCAGCCATCCAAATCCTTTGTTATGTTCCTCAAGGAGCAGCGGCTACAATTCCAGATAAAGACACTAGCACAGTATGGGTTTTTCCCTTCCAAGATTACAAGCGATTTATTGAGTTTTGTAAAAAGGAAAGTATGGAGGATAGGGCAAAACTAGTTGAGTTTCATATGCACATTCTCATTCTAATAGATTTGAATTTCTCGGACCCAATTCAAGATTGGGAGACATGCAACTCATGGCATTGTCATCTTGGTTGGCACATGAGGATACAAGAGTTGAAGAAGTAAAGAAGTTGATGGCAAAGGAAGAAAATGATCCCTTATACATCATAGCAAAATTGGTAAGCCCTGTAGTTTTCATCAGCAATCACAACCTCATCTCTTATGATTTTGATTTAGCACCTAAGTACATAGAAACCCAAGAGCCATTCTACATTTTGAGGAAACTTTTAGGATGTTAGGAACAGAGAGACTACAAGCTTGCCAGAGAATGTGGCATGCCTTACCTCATAGATTACAAATAAAAGAGTACCACTCTCCAGAAAGGTTAAGAAATGCCTTGGAAAGAACTTTGTTGTACAAAAGAATCATGCAAAGACTGAAGATTAAATGGATAAGACTCAAACTCAGTCATCCCTTGTTGTTGGGCTTACAAGAAGGAAGAAACCAGGTAGAGGAACAAAAGGTATGGACGAAGATAGAGGCAAATGCAAGTTTTTATCCACGGCAAGGCACACCATCTAAGGTGCCTTGGCATGTCAGAGAGGCCACCAGGGCCATGAATGAGTTTCATATGGATGACTAAGTTTCTCAGAGGATAAGAAACAACTTCAGCAGGGGGGTGATGATGGGTCCCATTTATAGGTATATTTTGAAGTTCATCATGCTATCCTCGAGCCCTTAAAACTATCATTTTCTCACATTAATTTGCATTTTTAGTTATAATATGCTTAGTAAGAATATTAAAAGGTGTTTGTCATATTATTTGGCCTAATGTGATTAAATTGCAGGAAAAAGAAAGATTTTTGAGGCATTTACTATGCAGGGGTTTGATGGAGACAACCAAGAGAGAATATGGGGGGCTTGTCCACCTTCTTAACTCTCTAACTCGTCTTGAGATCATAGGATCCTCACTCACAAGATTGAATTCATTGACATCTGAGTGACTCCAAGTACATGTGAAGCTCAAGGAGGACCAGATCCACAATTCTCGACATCTTGGAGGGAATCATTCCTATTTTCAAGGGAGCTAACATCAACTACCTTTTTGTATAAATAAACCAGATGAAAGGCTCATTAGGATTCGAATTTTTCTTTCAGCTAAGAATAGCCATTGAGCCTAGTGCTTGACATTGTTATTCTTGACTTTCAAATGATGTATGATACTACTATTTTCTGTTAATGAGAAGTGTGTCATTGATCTGCATCTGAGTTATTTTAGAGGGTTGAAACCCTTGGGTGGGCCCAAACCAAAGGCTTTATTCCCTCTTCTATATTTATTTCTTGTTCTTGTTTCAAAGAATTTCATGTATTTCTCTTGTTTCAGTGGATGTTAAGCTATTAAAACTTCTAATTGCAGGCTTGCCTATCACCTCTCTTGTGGGAAGAGTGATTGGAAAGATTTACAATCTTAGTCCAAAAATATTTGTTTATGATTTCTTGGAAATGGATAGATGTTAGTTGTGATCCTTTTGCATGCTTACTCTCTTCAACTTAGGAGTTAGTTTAGTGATTAGAGTAGTGTTGTAGATAGAATATATTTTAATCAAATTTAACTCATATTTTCCATCATAATTTATTTCACTGTGTTGTTGGTCACTTGATGCATGTATTTGGCTAGATGTAGGGACTGTGTTGATCTGCAGGGGTGGGCATACCTTCCCACATTCACCTGGACTTTTCCATATTCCTCCAAAGCACCTCACACTACTTCCAACCTGTATCTCTAAAGTCACTCTGACAAGGCAAATAAAGGACACTATGGGCATCTACTTTGGTGCAAGATAGACCGTCAAGGGGTACTAGGCTAGTCTAATGGGCTCCCACAACCCTCATTCATCCCTAAGACACCATTTCCATCCTTAAAAAACCCTCGGACCCCCTCCTATAGCAAAACGGGGCCTCCTATAGCAATACAATCCCTCCTGTAGCACCTCCTGTAGCAGTGTTCTTTTCAACCACTTTTGCTTCCCACTTTGATCCTAGCCTAGTTAAGATGAATAATGGCCCCCAACTTGAGATTTGATGATTAAGAGAGGCTCTAAGACCACTCCAACCACCTCATTTTCTCGTTGCAACCATCAGATAACAAAACAAAGTTAGAATTAGTGCTTTTATTCATAGGCATGTTAAAAATTAGATTCCATATTTTCAAGCAAATGTAGAGTAGATCAATGATGCATACAAACAGGTTACTGATTTGATTAAATGTGCAAAGTAGAGTAGCATGATTTACTTCTACAAGTGGACTAACCCTTTCTCTTTCATGCAATGTCAATTAGCATTTACATTTGAATGAATGGCATTTTCACTTTTATAGCTAGAATTAGGTTCAATTATGCTTTCATAAGAAGTTTTCACTATAGTTAGTTGGAGGAGTGGTCTTTGAACACCTTGATATGATTTCATGATTGAGGGTGACATGAGTAGTACATACCCTACTGTGCATATAGCATTATCACCTCTATGTTTGTACGAACCCTTGGTTGATAATTTGAATTGAGAGGCTTTGGGAGTTGCAACATTCTTGGTGCAATACTAGGGCTCATCAATATCATGTGTCAAATGTGTTTGTGAGCTTTTATTTCGTTGTTCTCTATTTTCTGCATAATTTTAATTCGCATGCATACACTATTAAAAGTAATTTATAAATCTATAAATCTAAAGAGATATAAAACTATATTTATGTATATTTTGAAACTTTTAAGTATAATTTATCATATTTGTTGTGATGAACCATCCAGTGGAATATCCACGGCAATTTACGGATCATATTGGTATCAGAGCAGATTTCTTTAGGTATATTGTGGATATTTGTAGGTGTTGAGATTTTTGTGTATTTGGGGTAGCATCAGTTGTGCTCTAGGTCCCAAATTTTGTGGAGGGACTAGAGTACACTTGATCTACAAGACCCAAAAATGGATTTGAGAAATTTCAAGTTGTGTTCAAGTTATTCAAATAATTAATTATTTTTAATGGATTTCGTAAGTCTAACTTAGGAAAATAAAATAATTAAAGTGAATTAATTAACACATGTGCTGAAATTGTCTTAAGTCACATGGATCAAGCAGTCTTTTAATCTCACTTGTTGATGAAGGATTTAATCTTAGTCGTTGAAGGGTTCAACGAAAAAGTATAAGAGAAAGGCTTGAGGGTCAGTTGAAAACACACATTTTCTGTAGAACTGAGTAATAGACCTGGAATTCTAGGGCGGGTTTGCTAAGAATTTCCAGTGGAATTTCCTGCAGTGAGGGGTAGTATTGGTTGAGGGAATGATCTGATTCTAAGAGCCAAGAGACAGCAAGAGGCAAGAGGAGCAACCAAAAGGACAGCGCAGAGAGGCTTCAGAGCCACGCAGAGCAGTAGGGACAGTGCAGAGGCAGCTAGGGCCATGGTGGGCTAACGCTAGCCAAGTAAAGGCAGCGTAGACCCTCCTAGGGTGATGCAGGCCTTCCTAGGGCCATGCAAAGGCTGATGCAGTCCCTCCAAGGCAACGTTGGGGCTTCAAAAGCAGCACTGAGGGTTTCTAGGGTCAAATTCGGGCTAAGTCCTGTAAATCCCGTTTGAGGGTGTGGATTAGTTAGATATTTGGAACTAGATCTTTCGGTTAGTTGCAGATTTTATATCTTTATTCTATGTCGGGTTTTCCAAGGTTAGAACCCAGATTTGTTGTACTCATAACTACTTAATAATAAAACCCTCATATCTGCTGAACCAGTTTTCCCGCTTTGGGTTTTTCCGGGGACTTGTGTCCAAAAATCCATGTGTCACTTTGTTGCATGAGTGAATTATTCAGTAAATGATCTTAATGTGTAGGTTGTAGTTGTGTTTATTTTCGGTATTTTCTGAATCTAAATTATGAAAATAACTTGTATAAATTAAATCAAGTAGGAGAAAATAAACTAATACACTGCAGTAGAATTTTCACAGTTGATGTAGATCGGTGTTGACCACTGGAGTGGCACGTGATGATTATGTGAAGACTCCATGACCAAGGATGAACCAAAGGACACTTGTGCCATCATATATCATCAAATATCATTAGTTCAACAGAGTTTTTAAACTCTACTTCTTCTTCTTATCATTTTCTTCTTCAATCCTCAGATTTCACAGCCGTACGAGGATATTGTATAAATGTCACTAGCATGATGAATAAAGCCATGTAACAAGCCTAGGATGTTGAGACTCAATCAGCAAGCGAGTACACCTTGGAGTTTTTTTTACTTGGATAATTATTCCATCTTTTTAGCGGCAAATAATTTTCTAGGTTTTTTCACTCATTGCATTACCCCAAAGCCGGGGTGACGGCTTGAAGGTTGAGCCCCTAACGCATCTTAGTGTCTAGAGTCAATGTATATTACCATGCTAGGTCATCTCTGAAATTTCGCGGAATTTGACTAGGTCTAAGTAGGATTTTTTAATAATTAAAAATTTCCCGCAAAATGGGAATTTTTAATTAATTTCTATGTAATGATGTAAATAAGTGGTCTTTGAAAATGTCTGGGGCGTGTGACTACTCGAAAATCATCCTCAGAGGCCCAGCATTATCTTAGGACCCACTTTGAGGGTCAAAAAACGATTCATGGTCCCTCAAAAACTGATTTTTCTAATGTCAATGGCAAAAATGAGAAAAAATTCAAAAAAATGAATAATTGGAAAAATTTAGAAAATTTTCCTAAGTCAAATTTTAACATGGAAATTATGTGGGGAAGGTCAAAGATGATGTGGAAGTCATGTGGGGCCAACCACATAAGGTACAACTCAAGTCAAAGTCAAATGCCAAGTAACCAAGTCAAATTGGTCCCACATTGAGCTCATAAAAAAAATCACGTAATGCCTAAAGTTCAATAGTTTGACATGTTGAAAATATGTGGTGCACATTAAAAGTTAATGGGGGACAAAATGTGTGACATGGCAGCCACCTTGGATGGTCAACTTATCCAAGTCAACAATCAGTTAAAAGTCAGTTTTTTTGGCCCACGAATTACCAAAAGGGCATATCGAAGTTATTATGAAAGTGGCACATATTCGAGAGTTTAGTGGGAGGACAAAAATGCCACATAGGACAGACCTTGTCCCCCATATTCTACTGTCAACTAATCATACTCCACTGACAGCCAGTCAAAGGGATCATGCGCAGACCTGTTTTGAAAAGAGATATGCATCAGTTTGAAGCAAATATTTGATGACTGTTAGCTGCCAGATTTTGTGGATATTTTCTCCCTCACCATCATCCACTTGTACGCAGTTGTCACCTTCATGTCTATACGCAGCCCTGTTCAGCCCTATTCAGCAAAGGATAACACACAAACTTATGGAACAACATGACACTTGATTGGCAAGGTATCAAATCACAGTTTGTGATTGAAGAGTTGTGTGGGAGTTTACCCATTCCAAATTACACATGGAAATTCAAAGCAAAACACATATGAAGAAAATGATGGTATGCTGATCTTCAAAGGAAACAACATCCAACAATTAGAAGTGTACGCTGCCCATTTTGGAAGCCACCTACAGCAGTCTACAGCCACTTGAAAATTCATTTTTGCATTGGGATTATCTTCACATCTCCACTTGTCATGAGGTTCCTTATTGAGATCTTCTCCAGTTTTTGTATAAATTGAGCCTTGGGCTCTCATTGTAATCATGGTTTTGAAGTTTGTGCTTATTGTAAAGGAAAGTCTTTGGGGTTACTAGCTTCCCTTGTGGTGCATTCTTTGTTTGATGAGGTATACTTGTTTCATTTGATGTTGTTATTCATTTGATTTTACATTGCAATCTAGTTGGTTATTTTCGTGCATTTGTCCGAGGGCACTATTGTCTAGGGAGGGGAGATTTGTAGCTATCTCAAATCTCCTTTGGACTCAGTATATTTTGTGCTCTTGTTGTAGCTTGTTATTTTCGCTTGAATGACAAGCTCAACATGGCCTCTATATGCCAAGTTTCTTTTTCACTAACAATTGGTTTGCAGAGATTTGTGTGTTCAAAGGACAGGTTGCCAAGTCTATTGGAGTGTGAAGACTTCTTTGGTTGGAATAAGTCACCTCCAAGGATATCAAAGATCCCACAAGTTGTTCAAGCCAACAATCTCATAAGACATCAAGAGATTTATTTAAAAGTGCTTCTCTTCCATCTCTAAAAAATCATATATTTTCTTCTCTCATTTGGGCACATATTGATTTTATCTAGCATTTGAGGCTAAGTAGTTGGATTTAAATCCTAACTCTCACTCACTAAATCAACTCTTTCAAGCTAATCTTAGTGAAGGAATTTGTAATATAAAGTGTATTTTAGACTTGCATTGAGTTTCTATTTTTTTCCTTCTCATGCACGTGATTTCCTCTCACATGTTTCAGCATTATTTCTTTTGCATGCTAGCTCTTTTGCTTGCTTGCCTATAAGTATTCTTGGAAGCAAATCCAAGTTTGAAGAAAGGGAGCTAAAGCATAAGCTAAGGAACACTTTTTGTTAATTTTGGACAACTAGGTTCGAACTCCATGTTGTGATGCTCAGATGAAGATGCCAATATTTTTATTGGATTCCTCTTTTGGAGAGGTGCAAGATCGATCTAAAGATCATCTTGATCCGATGAGCAGAACATTTATTTTGAATTTATTCAAAATATGTGCAGGTCGGCCTGAAATGAAATGTAGGCTTGAAGCCCCAGCAGTTGTGTCACACACCCTCACTGATGGATATAAATAGGTCAACATTGGAGGTCATTTTCACTCATCCATCACATCACATTCTCTCTCCTCATCTGATTGGTTTGATCATCTATTGGAGTCTCTTCTTCTCACACGTGGGAAAATGCAGCAAGAAGATGCCTGTTTTTTTTACCTAGGGTTTTTCAGCACACAGTTGACCAACGTTGACTTTGGTCAATGCTTGGTCAAATTTATGATTTCTGTAGTCCACATTTTCTGGCACATAAATGGAGGTTGACCGTTGACTTTGACCGGGTTGCGTTGACTTTTTTATGCTGCTGTTTTGCGTTGACCATTGACTGTGACAGTGTTGACTTTCGTTGACTTTGAGTTGACTGATATTGTTGTCCGAAAGGGTTGTGTGACACTTCTGGTTGGCTGACCGTATTGAGACTTTGTTGGTTGAAGCATCCTGTTGATCGCCGTAACACACCAACACAGATATATATTTTTGGCTCGTCTTCTGTCGATCTACTGGTATGTTCTATCAGCAATTTACTTTCTTGTTTATGTGATTGTTGTTTGATATTGGGGATAAAAAAAAGTAAAGTTGCATCAAGCATAGAACATCTACAAAAATTTACATGGTATCAGAGCTGAGGTGAAGACAAAGCCCAAGTTTGTAGCAATCACCGAAGAAGAGCATGGGTACCTCAAACTATAATGGCTTTAAAGCAGATGACAAATTGACTAGGAAGGAATACTTTCATGCTTGGAAGATGACATTGGATCTTATGTTAGGATGTCATGGACTATGTGCAGGGTAAAATCCAAGAGCCTCCATCCATTGCACTTGCTGCCACCAAGTCAAAGTATAAGAAGGGGGAAATCAAAGCAAAGCTGATGATCAAGGACTCAATTCATAAGAGTCTGGTTGCCTACATCTCTGAGTTGGGCACATCCAAGGAGATGTATGATAAATTGGTCAACATGTTCAAGGCCAACAATGCAAATCAAGTCCTTTTCTTCAAGAACCAATTGAAGAATCTGAAGAAAGGCAGGGATGAATCTGTTCAATCACATTTCCTAAAGTTGATTGAAATAAAAAATAATCTTTTGGCTATTGGGGAGACAATAGCTGATCGAGAAATGGTTCTCACCACACTTGGAGGTCTCTCATCCGAATGGCATGTATTCAATACTACCATTCTCAATAACAATGTGATACCTGATTTTGATGAAGTACTATCGAGATGCGTACAAGAAGAGACAAGGATGAAGGAATATGAAAATGAAGGAAATGTTGCCTTCACTGCTCATGCTAAGAAGAAGAACAATGGTGGTCCAAGGAACAAAGGAAGAGCAGGGGCCCAAGGAAAGAAAGGCAAATGTTACACATGTAAGACCGGCCACTATGCTAGAGAATGCCCTTTCAAGAAGGATTCTCCCGATGATGATGACAACAACAACAACCAGAGGAATGGAAATCAAAGGAACAACAGGTTCAAAGGAAAGAGGAAGGCTCCCTCTGGTGGAAATGGGCAACCTTACAAAAGGTCGAGAAATTCCAGATAGTGGTGCCTCAAGGCACATCACTAGGTTCAAGGAAGCACTTTCTAACATGGTTGAGAAGGATGTTAATCTGAAAATTATCCTTGGAGATAATGCCACATATCCCGTGAAAGGGACAGGGACTGTGACCCCCGACTTGTCTCAAGGTCAAGTCCTTCGCTTGCAAGATGTACTATATGCACCTGATTTGAAGAAGAACCTTGTGTCTATTTCAACCATGGAAGACAAAGGTTTCAATGTGGCATTCATTGATGGGAAGGTGTGTATCCAGAAGAAGAGTTTCAAGGAAGCTATCACGATTGGGTTTAGAGGTGATACACTCTACCATGTTGGAGTAAGTCCACTGGGAGCGATGACATGTGATACTATCTGACAGACTGAACTATGGCACCGGAGGTTTGGACACCTTCAATACAAAGCTCTTCCCGAAGCAAGGAAGGTGGTGACGGGGATGTCCGAGTTCACAAACGATCATGAAGGTGTATGTCAGGGCTGTGTTGAAGGAAAGCATACAAGGGGACTTCCCCTCAAGTGTCACAAAGACATCTGATGTCTTGCAATTGGTACATTCTGATCTGTCTGGTATGTTGCCCATGACATCCTTCGGAGGAAGTTCTTTTTATATGATGTTCATAGATGAATTCTCTCGCAAAACTTGGATATACTTCTTGAAAAAGAAGGATGAGGCTTTCATGTGGTTCCGTACCTTCAAAGCCTTGGTGGAAAAATCAACTCGAAAGAAAATCAAGATATTGAGGACCAATAATGGCACTGAATATGAGATGAACGAGTTCAAGAACTTTTGCAGAGAAGCTGGCATCAAGAGGGAGACCACAATTGTCTATACTCCTGAGCAGAACGGCGTTGTTGAAAGAAAGAACATGACCATTGTGGAAGCTGCCCGGGCCATGCTATGTGACCAAGGTCTTCCGAAGTTTCTGTGGGGCGAAGCTGCAAACACTGTCGTGTACATAAAAAACCGATGCCTGCATTCCGCTCTAGACTCCAAAAGTCCCAAAGAGGTTTTCTCTGGTAAGAAACCTGACGTCTCACATTTTAGAGTTTTTAGATGTCCTATTTATTTTCATGTGCCAAAGGAGAAGAGGACCAAGTTGGATGCCTCTGGAAATAAGGGAATGTTTGTGGGCTATAGCGAAACTTCGAAGGCCTATAGAGTCTATGTGCCTGGTCAAAGGGAAGTGGAGATATGCCACGATGTTACCTTTGACGAAGATGCTTCCCTGTGAAAAGTAATCAATCTTCCGAGATCCGAGGAAGATCATGAAGCAAGGCCTGGAAATCAAGAAGAACGGAAGGATGAGACAATGCCCGATGTTGAAGGACCGATCCACCTCCTTCAATGAGGAAGAGACCATCATGGCTCAGGGACACTCTCGAGGATGCTGAGAGACATATGGCCCCACGGGGGACATTCCGTGAAAGCAAGAAGCCAAATAGATACCAAGGGTATCTAGCAGCCATGAGTACAATCGTACAATCTGAGCCTGGATCTTTTGAGGAAGTCATAAAGCATCAAGTCTGGAAGGATGCTATGCACGAAGAATATGAGTCCATTATGAAGAATGATGTCTGGGATGTGGTTCTGAGACTGGAGGACAAAGTAGTTGTCACCTCGAAATGACTCTATAAGATCAAGCATGGATCTGATGGTAGTGCTGAAAAGTTCAAGGCAAGATTCGTTGCCCGTGACTTCTTTCAAAAGGAAGGCGGAGACTATGATGATATATTTGCACCTGTGGCTCGATATACCACCATCTGATCTATCATAGCTCTTGCTACTACGCAAGGATGGAATCTTCATCAGATGGATGTGAAGACCGCATTTGTAATATCCCCTTTCAAGGATATCTCTCAAACACAGTCAACTCTAAACCAGATATGGACTGGAGGGGCGTTTACCAGATATTTCACCTCTGAAAAGAGGTTGAGATCTGGAGGCTACCTAGCCCTCACCAGACTCCATCTATAGAGTATGGGAAAAACACAACAAAAGGTATGGCAACCGAAATATCTCAAAAGGGAAATAAGCAATGATGCGGATCATACAACAGTACATGAAATGCTAGAAACAGTATATGCAACAGATACACATTAAATAGAGAGAATACTGAGCCATTTTATTATACTGAGAAATAGCAAGGAGTACAAGAGGTGATCAGAGTGATGGCACCTCGACTTGCACCAGGCAAGTGTAGGAATACTCTCAGAATATCGATGGAATGGCTGCTCTCTAATCTGCGTCCAAGCTGCTGGAAAACTGCCATGTAGCTGCTACTGCTGGAACAAAATGAGTATTTGGGGCTGCTCCCCTACTCGGAATAAGCTGAAACTCTGGAATCAGCCTCTACTCACAAAACCCAAAAAAGCCCAGAGAGCGTTTCTGGAATGGACAACCTCCGAAAATACCTCCCTTGAGGATCTACGCTATCCTCCCAAGGGCCATGCTGAGACTGAATGGAATCCTCCAAAATATGACCTCCCGCTCAACCAAAAGTCTCCAATAGGCAAGGGTTGGCCCCTTGCTCAATCTCTCAACCAAAATCCTCCAAAACAATGCTACTCCGGAGCTCCCTCAAAATGGACTGCGTCCTCCCTCTCAAGACTGCGCAGTCTAGGAATGCACTGCTCCTCCACAAATGCCAAACACCGATCCTCCTGCAAAATACTTATGAGACAACCTCACCCGAGCAAGCACTCGAAGTCTCCCGGGGCTGAGGGTGAGATCTCCGAACGAAGACACTCAATGCACTAAACAGTGTTGCAGACAAGCTAAACAGCCAGCGTGCTCAAAGTTGTAGAGACCAACTCAATATGCATAAACTTGAATGAGGAAATGAGAAGGCTCTCCTCCTTTTTATAACAATGGGCCTCTCTCAACCCTAGGCCCCACCATCTCCTACGTAGCCTCCATTTGGCCCACGTTGCCAACTAAACTGCGCTGACATGGCCCACGTGGTCTAAGTGGGTCCCCCTCTACGTGGTCTCTTGGCCCCCCCTTGGCCCACTTAAGTCACAACGTTGAGTCTACTAGGGAGTACACTTTATTTTAGTGAGTTATGTCCCCCTCTCACTCACTTTATTTATATTTCTAACTATAGAAGGAAAAATTGACCAAAGTTAATATTTCCAATTAGCTATCGCTAATTGGGAATATTACAGCATTTCTGCATGGTGCAATAAAGGAAGAGGTGTATGTGGAGCAAACTTTGGGATTCGAAGTCCAAGATCGCGACACCCATGTTTGCAGGTTGAAGAAAGCCCTCTGTGGGTGGAATCAAGCACCCAAAGCTTGGTACGAAAGGATAGATAGCTACCTGATGAAGCTGGGCTTCACTCATAATAATGTTGATCTGAACCTTTACTTCATTCTGGTGCTGTATGTGGACGACCTCTTCCTAACAAGTGTTGACCCTCTCATTCATCAATGTAAGAGGGAGCTCGCTACTAAGTTCGAGATGAAGGACCTAGGACTGATGCATTACTTCCTAGGCCTAGAGGTCTAGCAGAGACCTGGCGAGATTTTCCTTTCTCAAGGAAAATATATTGTGAAGCTTCTGGAAAGATTTGGAATGGTGGACTGTAAGTCCATGTCGACACCAATGGAGGTCAACTTTAAGAATTTGAGTGGCAGCGCTGCTGGGTCCGTGCTAGCAAATCCTACCGAGTACCGCCAACTCGTAGGGGCCCTGATGTTCTTAGTGAACACCCGTCTAGACATATGTTTTGTAGTAAACACTTTGAGTCAACATATGGTTGAACCTCATCACATTCATTGGGTTGGTGCCAAGAATCTGTTGAGATATCTTCGGGGCATGATAAACCATGGGCTGGGATACACTACCGGGAGCGTGACACTCCATGGATATACTGATGCCGATTGGGCTAGCAGTGTGGTGGATCTTAAGAGCACATCGGGATGCTGCTTCACACTTGGGTCTGCTTCGATATCATGGATGAGCAGAAAGCAGAAGTCGGTGGCTTTGAGCACCGCGGAGGCCAAATACGTTGCAACAAGTATGGGCTATTGCGAAGCAGTTTGGTTGCGAAACCTCTTTAGTGAGTTGTTCGGGCATGTGCTAGATACCACTGTGATACTCTATGATAACCAGAGTGGGATTCCGTTGTCCGAGAATCCCGTGTTCCACGATCGATCCAAGCAAATTGATATCAGGTACCACTTTATTCGAGATATGGTACAGCGAGGCCTCGTAAAGCTAGATCATATAGGAACTAATGAGCAGGTCGCGGACATTCTCATAAAGCCCCTAGGGAAGGTCAAATTCCTAACCTTCCATGAGAATCTTGGAATCGTGGAATGACCCTATGTTGAGGGTCCTGTTGGACGATGAGCTCTGGGAGCTCTGAGGGGATTTGGGGATAGCTTCTCGGAGCTATAAGCACACACGGGGCTAGGCTTGCCGAACCTTGTGGTGCTTCTGCCCCACCGTTATGATGTTGAGTTGGTTCACCTCTCATGATCTGTGCCCCGTATGCATCCTACCCATTAAATCCCGGACTCATGGGAAGTACCTCTCATTTGGCTAGTGAGGTGGGAAATTCTAGAGACCGGTAGCAAAGACTGATGGACGCATCAGAGATTGCCGTACTCACTATGTCTAGGATGGCACGTGTCCAACCACTTGATCTGGGATCAAGTCTAGTGAGGTTTCGAACATCCAACTGACTTCGGGTTAGGTAAACCAACTTCGGGTTGGTATGAGACTCCTTTTGAGTTCTATAGAGGTTTCAGACCTCTAGGCTGAATCTGTCAGCCGAGAATGATGTCTTTGTGACTGACCCACTTTTGTTCTGAAATAAAGAAACCAATATAGCAAGTTACAGCGGGATGACGCAGGATTTTGGATGGCACAGGTGGATGGAGTTCTCCCTAGTTGAGAGGGAGTGCTAATTTTGGACAACTAGATCCAAACTCCATGTTGTGATGCTCAGATGAAGATGCCAATATTTTGATTGGACGACTCTTTCGGAGAGGCGCAATATCGATCTAAAGATCATCTTGATCCGATGAGCAGAACATTTATTTTGAATTTATTCAAAATATGTGCAGGTCTGCCTGAAATGAAATGTATGGTTGAAGCCCTAGCAGTTGTGTCACACACCCTCACTGATGGACATAAATAGGTCAACGTTGGAGGTCATTTTCACTCATCCATCACATCACATTCTCTCTCCTCATCTGATTGGTTCGATCATCTATTGGAGTCTCTTCTTCTCACACATGGGAAAATGCAGCAAGAAGATTTTTGTTTTTTCTTCCTAGGGTTTTTCAGCGGAGAGTTGACTAGCGTTGACTTTGGTCAACGCTTGGTCAAACTGACCCAAATCTTTGTCAAATTTTTTATTTCTGCAGTTCGCATTTTCTAGCACATAAATCGAGGTTGACCATTGACTTTGACCAGGTTGCGTGGACTTTTTGCTGCTGTCGTTTTGCGTTGACCGTTGACTATGACAGTGTTGACTTTTGTTGACTTTGGGTTGACTGATATTGTTGTCCGAGAGGGTTGTGTGACACTTCTGGTTGGCTGACTGTATTGAAACTTTGTTGGTTGAAGCATCCTGTTGACTGTCGTAACGCACCAACACACACATATATTTTTGTCTTGTCTTCTGTCGATCTACTGGTATGTTCTATCATCATTTTACTTTCTTGTTTATGTGATTGTTGTTTGAAATTGGGGATAAAAAAAAGTAAAGTTGCATCAAGCATAGAACATCTACAAAAGTTTACACTTTTCCATTTGGAACCTCAAGTCCAAGTTCCTCCTTATCACTTCACCTCTTCTTTTAAAGCCTCATTCTTTTGAGGAATTGTAACCACCATTCACCTCAAGGCTTTAAGCCTTTACTTTGTAACATCTCACAAGTAAATCTTTAAAATCTTACACTTGTAACTTTGGGAAAGAGTAAGTTTAAAGTGCATATTGTAAGCTCTTCCCAAGCCCCTGATTTCTATAAGAGAGCCTCACTTTCAATAATAAAGAGCTGACTTTTCTTGAAGGAGCTTGGGAAGTTTTTCCCATGGTATCTCACCTACTCTAGAGGGAGGAAATCTTCTTGAGTGATTAACTTTCTTTTGTCTAGTTTTTAATTTGCTCAACTAATTTACTTGCATTAATCATTTCGTTTGCTAATCTAATCTAGTTGCATGTGAATAACTCATATTTTCATTTCATTAACTTCTTAGATCGCATAGTCCTTTAATTTCTTAATTTGCAATCTCATTTAGCATCACTTACTCGTGTTTTGTGATCTATTTCTCATTTGGTTAAGTTTCACAATATACTACAAGTAAAGAAGCATAGCACTTTCAATTTATGGCAACTTGAGTTATTGTTCTAACTATGAAGCATATTTAATCGAAGCATCTCCATCTCTTACATAGCACTTGCAAACTCACTTTCATATCATATTAGGCATTCTAATTTAGTTTCATATTTAAAATTAACCTCCAAGCATAAGCTTGGTTGATAGAAATCATAGGAAAAAGGCTTTCTTGGAAAGTTCTTCCATTTGGTACGAAGTAAGGTAAAAGTGTGTGATCCTGCAGTTATGAAGGTGGCCTGTCTCCTTGTAGGAATGAAGGCACACGCTGGCTCGTAAGACTCAGGGGATGGGTATCGTTGATGACACCCCCATGCCCTCACCCCCTCTTTCTTATAGTCATCCCAAATTTTACCCCTTGGTAAAAGCACAAGAGGAGGACTTCTCACCTAGATTAGGCATTTTAGATTAAAAGTAACCAAGATTAATTGCATCCAAATCAAGTTTAGTTTCATCTCATGCTTTGATTCAAAAATCTATTTATCTTGAAAGAATTTTACTTCATTTAAGCAAATACATTTTCATTTCAAAGAGCAATACTTTGGAGGCACTAGTTTGTCGTATGTTTCATGCTTATCTTATGTATTCATGGTTATTGCTCATAGCACGTTTTTTCTTATAAATCTAAAGAAGTAATCTATTTAACTCTAACAAATCTCCTAGAAAACTCACATCTTTAACTTAGTTTTTCCTTAGGGACCACCCCCCATAGCTAACCTAGGAGATAGCTTAAACAGAGAGAGTCGGGAATAGGTGACAGCCCCTTCTCTGAGTTCCTTGCCACCAACCACACCTGGTGGGGTTGAAGGCTTTTCCCACTAACTAGTAGGTAGGTGTAGGCAGCAAGCGATAACAGTCGGTTTGGCCAAAAGACGTAAAATATATATATATATATATATATATATAATCATGGCCAAGGAATTTGTGAATAACCCTCGTGATCCTACAAAGGAGAGGTTTTCGCAACTAGAACAACAAGTCATTGATGTAAATCGTAATGTAAATCTCCTCATGATGGCCTTAAGCAATAATCTTGGGATATTCGGAGAATATGGGGGTTCTAACGCAGAGGACAAATCAAAGGGGGGATCAGGAGATCGAGAAGAAATAGAGAACCAGTCGAAGAAAGGATCCAAAAAAGATCAACCTAGTTTGAGTGTCGTGAATTATTCACAGTCCCTATTCAAAATGGAATCGAAGGTCGATATCAAGCCATACCACGGAAAGATCGACATTTTAAATCCAAATCGCTAGTTGCAGCGACTGGAAGTGTATTTTAATGTCCATCAAATTGAGGAAGAACATAAGATTTCATTTGTGTGGTTGAAATTAGAGGGTCGTGCCCTAACTTGGTGGGAAAGCCACCCGGAGACCTTGAGGTTGGAGGAAGAGCCTCCAATGACTAAGTGGGAAGACTTCAAAACCCTCATAAAGTCACAATTTTACCCTATGAGACATGAAGCGAACCAATGGATCCAGTGGCACTACTTCAAGCAAAAGCAGGGGCAAAGCATCCAAAAGTACACCACAGAGTTCAAAAAGATGACCATAATGTTAGGTATCTCCCCAAAGAACCCAAATGTACTCCTCAAATATTTGGGGGGTCTACACCGCCATCTGCAAGAGCAAGTGATGTTGTTTAAGCCTAAATCAATGGACAAGGCTTGTGTACAAGCACAATGCTTGAAAAACATAGGCCTCAAGAAGAATAATTCTTCTAAGGAGGGGAAGACGAAGCAGAAAAGGGGGAAAAGAGATAAAGACGATAGCCATGGCACATTAGTGCAAAGATCCCTACAACCACTGCAACATTGACGACCATACAAAGAAGTGTTGGAAGTTCCATCCAGAGCTTAACCTAAAGAATAAAAAGAAAGACAATAAAAAGAAGAATCTCATGGCCACTGATTCGAGCAACCAAGTTGAAAGCAACTAGGACGTGGATGAGAAGATCGTATGTACATCAGTGCAGAAGGAGGTGAGTTTGAGTAGCCTTCAACGATAAGACGAGAAGAAATGACTAGACTCTTCCATATAAAGATACAAGTCAAGAAGACCAAGATTGATGTGTTGTTTGACTCAAGATCGCAGGCATATATTATTGCAGTAGAGCTGGTCAAGAAGTTAGCGTTAGAAGTTCGTGATCATCCAAGCCCATATCCACTGGGATGGGTAAATAAGGATGCGGAATTGAACGTAACAAAACAATGCAAAATTAAATTTTCTATTAGTGTTGATTTTATTGATGAAGTCGAACTAGATGTGGCTCCCCTTAAGGTATGCGGAGTCGCGTATAGGAGTCCCTACATGTACATGCGAGATGCAATATTCAAGCAGAGATCTAACTAGTATCGGCTCATCAAGGATGGAAAATTGTTCACCATCAACGCGCACAAAGGCAAGTTAAAATTTTCGCTGGTAAGTGCGAACCAAGCCAAGAAATTGATCAGTTCCAGCAAGAAGTATGTTTTATTGTTTTTAAGAGAATATTAGTTTGCAGAAGAGACAGTAAGAGGCAAAGCATCCCTAGAGGATTGTACTAAGAAATAAAAACAACAACTGAAAGAGTTGCTACAGGCATACAGGGATGTGTTCAGGGAGCCTAAAGGGTTACCACCTAAGAGGAAAGAGGAGCACAATATCTAGCTATTGTTGGACTCCTCATTGCCAAACATTGGGTTGTACAAGCAGAATGTTATAGGAGAAAGTGAGGTGAAGAAACAATTGCAACAACTACTAGAACAGGGTGTCATTCGACCGAGTACATCACCATGTGGCTCACCCATCATCATTATGCCAAAGAAGGATGGGACTTGGAAAATGTGTATAGATTACAGGGAATTGAACAAGATCACACTCAAGAACAATACCCCTTTCCCAGGATCCATGATCCGTTGGATCAATTGTAGCAAACGAAATACTAAACCAAGCTAGACTTAAAGTTTGGATATCACCAAGTTCGAGTCAAAGAAGAAGATACCTGGAAGACTGCCTTCAAAACTAGGCAAGGTTTATATGAGTGGTTAGTCATGCAATTTGGGCTATGCAATGCACCAACTACGTTTATGAGATTAATGAATGATGTAATGTAGCCTTTTATAGACTCATTTGTTATTGTCTATTTGGATGAGATACTGGTATATAGTGCTACCTGGGAGGAGCACATCTCACATTTGATGCAGGTGTTGGAGACATTAAAGAAGCACCAGTTGCTAGCAAATCTCAAGAAGTGTGAGTTTTCACACCAGTATTTGGTGTATCTGGGATATGTGATAGTTGGAGGAGAGTTGACGATAGATCCTGCCAAGATGGAGGCCATTATGAAATGGAAGGTGGCTATTAACTTTCCTTTAGGAATTCATAGCCTCATTTTCAGTAGTAGCAGCGCCACTTCACACTATAACAACAAGTGGAAAGAGTTTCCAGTGGAGAAAGGGTCAACAGAGGGCCTTCAAGGAGCTAAAGAAGAAGATCAGTCAAGTGCCAGTTTTGGTATTAAAAAACTTGCAACAACCCTTTGAAGTGGAGACAAATTCAAGTGGGTATGTTATGGGAGGAGTCTTGATGAAGGGAGGAAGGTTTGTATGCTACCATTTTGAAGTATTTCATGGGACAGTTCTTAACTACCCTACCTACAACAAAAATCTCTATGCCCTAGTGCAAGCTGTGAAGAAGTGAAAGCACTATCTGATGGGAAAGGAGACAATAATCCACACAAATCACCAACCACTATAGTACCTACAAGCCTAGAGTAAGTTGCAACAAACCAGGCATTACAAGCAGATGGGGTTTCTACAATAGATTCATTTAGTGATTAAGTACAAGAAGGGTAGCACAAATAAGTAGGCCAACGTGTTTTCAAGGCCACCCACATCAAAGATCACAGCTTTGGGAACTCTAATGCACATCGATCCATTCACCCATGATGCATACATAGAGGCATATTTAGAGGATGGAAGACTTCAAGGAGGTGTATAAGTAGTTGCAGTGTTAGAGTCATGTGCAAAATGGTGAAAACACCATTGACTACCATCCCCAGGATGGGTTATTCTACAGGCTGGATAAGTTATGTGTTCCTAAAGGTGAGCGATTGTAGCTAATTAGAGAGGCTCACACCTCCAAGGTTGTAGGGCACTTTGGTGTAGGGAAGATCATGGCCAACTTGCATAGGTATGTGTATTGGCCCATGATGGAAGAGCAGGTAACTAGGTTCATAAGAGGATGCATGATTTGTTGTACCAACAACCTTAGCAACAGGAAACATGGTCTATATCATCCCTTTCCTGTACCCACTCATCCTTAGGAAAACATTTTTATGGACTTTGTGGGAGGTTTACCTATAACCAGGAAGGGACATGACTACCTATTCATGGTAGTTGAAAGGTTCAGCAAGATGTCTGTTCAGATTCTCTCTAAAAAGACCATGAGTGGGTGAGAAGCAGCAAACTTGTTCTTTGGACAGGTTTCGGTGCACTTTGGGATACCAAGGAGCATCGTTTCAGACAAGGACACAAGATTTCTTAGTGCATTCTGGACTACAATGTGGGAGGAGATGGACACAAAGTTGAAGAGATCTATAGCATTCCATCCATGGACTGATGGGTAGACAAAAGTAGTCAACAGGACTTTGGTGCAGCTTCAGAGGGGATACAACCAAAAGCATCTGAAGACTTGGGATGAAAATATGGTATATATACAACATTCTTACAATAGAGAAATCCACATTTCTACATGAAAGTCCCCATTTGAAATTTGTTTTGGATATTTTCCACCTTCACCTTTGGAAATTACATATGAGCAACAAGGAGTGAGGGAAGACCTTACAGGAGATTCCTTGAGAGCTGAAAAAATTATAGAGATAGATCCATATACAAGTACAAGAGACACTGTAGAAGTCACAGGAGAAATATAAGACCAGGCATGGTCAGCATAGAACAGAGAAATCATTCAAGGTGGGAGACAGAGTATGGCTATAATTGAACAAGGAGAGGCTACAGGGGCCTAGTAAGAAAATCAAGGCTCTAAGGTATGTACCCTTCGAAATAATGGAAAAGGTGGGTGATAATGCCTATTGACTCCATTTACAACCATAATATGTGCGTTTACTCAATTATGAATGTAGAGAATCTGAAACTCTATAAGTCTTCCATGCTAGATCAGGAAGAGGAATAGGTCCTACCTTTTGTGGAGGATTTGGCACCAGATGCTCAGGCAGAGTTGACAAAAGATACAGTTTTGCAAAATACATCTAAAACTACAAGGCAACATCATGACCTTTGGTTGATTGGGTTGAAAGGTCAAAATCCAGGAAAAGCTAAATGGTACACCCAAGAGAAGGTGGAGGAAAAATTTTGCTCACCTCATTTAGTAGAATCTTCTGGGGACCAAAAGCCTCCCAAAATGGGGAGGTGTGATCAGGATTGGATCATTATATTTTTTTTAATCCATCTCGATTCTTTCAGAGTGGAAAAAGTGGAGGAATCATCTCACAAGAACCTTTTTACCGACGGGACCCAATCTGGCAAATTAGGGTTTGAAAACTTCCAAGAGCGTTTTGAGGCATCAAACGATTCTTTTTGGGGCTAAAACTTTACCTCTTTAGTGCAACACCTTTTTTCCTATTCTACATATAGAGACCTTTCCAACGACGCAAGAATCACGTCAATAAGAGTCTATATGTGAAAGTTCTGCCACTCAGAATTTGACCTTCCTATTTTCACCACCATAGTTCGAGAGGATGCCACGTCCACCCTCATTATTCATGAAAAAAGGGCTAGCCACATAATTATGATGTAGAAGACTTTGGAAGAGTATAAATTGTAACTCTGGTTAAGAGATAGTCAAACCTAACTACTAGTAGGCTATCGGGTTGTGTTATAACTGGGCCAATAGGAGGAAAAGGGGTTCCATTCTTTTGAGTGCATTTGTTCCATAACTGAGGGAAAGGAGATAGAGCACACATGGAGGTTTTGTGCACTATAATAGCCCACAGGCCACAGGCCATACTTCTTTATACTTGTAGAAATTTTCTATTCAGAGAAAGAGAGCAGAGTGGCCTCACCTTCCAGCTCCATTTTCCTCCCAAAAGGGTTTCCCAGGTCATATCATGTGTCAAACATGTTTGTGATATTTTATTTCAACATTCTCTATTTTCTACATAATTTTAATTTGCATGCATACTCTATTAACAATAATCTACATATCTATAAATTTAAAGAGATAAAAAACTGTAATAGTGTATATTTTGGAAATTTTCAGTATAATTTTATCAGATTTGTTGTGACAAACTATCCAATGGAATATCCATGGTAATTTATGGATCAATCTATCATTTGTGAGGGTATGGAATTGGTATTTAATGAAGAGCACCAACCCATTACAACTTTCTTGGTGGAAAACTTTGTAGGGATGGCTTCCACCCACTTGTGAAATTATTTTTTGCTGTCAAGATCCATGAGTAGCCATTACTTGAATTATCTTTAAACTGTCCTATAAAATCAAGGCCCCAATGTTGAAAGGGAGCCTCAACCACCACTGGTTGCAAAGGTAATGCGGCCAACTTTTGTTTCCCTATGAACATCTAGCAAGCCTAGCATCCCCTCACAAATTCATGCACATTTAAAAACAAAGTGGGCCAGTAATATTCGTCTTTAAGGATCTTGTGGGCCATAGTTTTAGCTACATAGTGGCCCCCACAAAATCCTGCATGGAATTCTAAAATAACTCTTTTGGCTTCATCTTCATCAACACATTGAAGCACAAGCCCTTCTGGATTTCTCCATCCCAGCCCCTCATGGATGATGCAATACTTTGAAGCCTTTAACCTTAAAGCCCTTCTCTTATGACCAACTAAGTGACTTAGGCAAGTAAGGTTCTGCAAATAATAGATAATGTCCCCATACCACTCCAATTGTTCTAATCTCTAAAGCTTTGTTGAAATTGTCGGACCTAATGAAGTGTTCCAGCAAACCATTCCCAAGGCTTTCTTCTCGTTTCCTTCTGTGAGCATTTCAACCAAACCTTGACCCTTGATTAATTTGGTGGGCATAATCTCCAAATTATATTCTTGTATCTTTGTGACCCACCTAACCCTGGTACCCAAGCAATCTATTTGTGTTAAAATATCCTTCACTGTCGAATGTTGAACAAGAGCTATGACCTTTAAATACTTCATGTTACCCACCACTTGTGGGTGACACCCATAGGAGAAATTTTTCTCCTAGATGGTCCTCAGCCGGTAGCCAACAACCACCAGATAGCTCGATTTTCCACCATCTCTACCACCTGAGCCAACCATTATGGACCCTCGCCCATCTTTTATGATCATATGTTTGAAGGTGGGCCTTCCAACCCCAAAGGTATGGATTTTCATTATGTAGTTGGGTATCTTTCTGTACTTATCATGGACATTTTTGAACATGGATTAGTGGGGGGATTCGGCGGAAAGAATGGGCTTGGTTTGTAATCTTGTTTCCTTGTCCAATTTGGTGGTTAACCTTGTATCCTAGTCCCAGGGGATGGCTATTAGCTTTATGAGTGGCATTTCTTGGGAAATCATGATGTTGGTTGCGTGGTCCCACTCCCTGACATCACATACATCACTCCCCCCCGCTAATTATAACCCCTTTTCACATATTACCCATTCGAGTCCACATTTGTCCATTGGGTCCACAAGGAGTTAGGCTCTCCCCCCCCCTTGTCCACACTTTTGTTCGGTCTTAGAACGATGCCCTGGAGGTTGATGCAGCTAAAAAGAAAGTAAAAAGCATAATTTGGCCACTCTCAACACAAAATGTACCATAAAATACAAAAAATGGCTAGGACATACAAATTTAGCACATGGACAAAAGCCAAACATGAGCTCTACCCCCATCACTATGGCCATCACCCTGGTTCCTAGGGTCCCCTATATTGGCCCCCCGCATCAAGTGTAACAACCCCGAACTGAGCACTCGAATTCACTTGCAGAATTACACAGAAATGTAATAATTATTATTTATTAAAAAAATACTTGATGATGATACAATTCCTTCGTGGCGGTGTAACTATATAGGCATTGACTAGCCATGAAGTTGAACAGACACCTTGTTTGACTACAAACTTTCATAACTAATGTATAATTAATAATTGATTAAATAATAATTAAATAATTGAATTAATAAATAATTTATTATTATCTGTATTTATTATTTTTTATTTAATAATATATATTTTTATGTGAATTTTTATTCATAACATTGCCCCACCCTTGAAGATTGCTTTGTCCTCAAAGCATAGGTAACAAGGGGTATTGTAGTCAAAACTTCTTTGTTTCCCATGACGAATCTTCTTCTGGAAGTTTTTTCCACTTGATCAAGTATTCTCTTACAGTTTTGGAATGCAATACCTTCTCTCAGGTTGCAAGGATATCTTCGAGGTCTGGGATAATCCTTCCTTCTTCATCGACTTCAAGTATCTTGGTTTGAGCTGATTGATTTTGACCTAGTACCTTTTTGAGACATGAAACATGGAATACATTGTGGATTTGACAGTTATCTAGCAATTTGAATCCATGAGAAACGTCATTGATCTTCTTAATTATTTGGAAAGGACCATAGAATTTTGGAACCAACTTGTTCTTTCCTTGTTGTTTCAAGGATAACTGCTTGTAAGTTTGTAGTCTTACGAAGACCCAGTCTCCTTCTTTGAATTCTCTTTCTGAACGGCGTTGGTCAGCTTGTTGTTTCATTCGATTGCTAGGGGTTGCTAAGTTTTCCTTTAATGTCTGGATAATTTTTTGTCATTCTTCTTATTGGTTCTTCATTGTTTGAACCTTGGAGTTATTTAATACAAAATCCTTCCATTTTGAGGGTTCATAACAATACAAGGCTTGGAAAGGAATCATTTTGGTTGAGGTGTGATAGGTGGTATTGTACCACCATTCTGCTAGATGCAACCATTGTGACCATTTGTTTTGCTTATCAGATATGAAGCATCATAGATATGTTTTTAAACACTTATTTACTATTTCTATTTGACCATTTGTTTGCGGATGATAGGATGAACTTATGTTAAGGTTTATTCCAGCCTGATTGCAAAAATGCTTCCGGAAATTTCCCTTAAATCTTACATCTTTATCACTAACAATGACTTTAGGTAGACCATGTAGCTTGTAGATGTTTTTGCAAAATACTTCTGCAATTTGCTTGGTTGAGTCTGTGACTCTGCTTTCTTGACTGCCATGAAATGTATGTATTTAGTGAGTCTATCTACTACAACAAATATCTTGTCCTTACCATCAGACATCGGTAAACCATCGATGAAATCCATTGAAATTTCCTCCCATTTCTGATTTGGAATATGTAAGGGGTGTAACAATCTAGGAGTTGAGACGTTTTCACTTTTATTCCTCTAATAGATGTCGCACTTAATGACATATTTATAAATTTCCTTACTCATTCCCTTCTATTAGAATGATTGATGTGTGTTGTAGTATGTTTTGAAGAACCCAACATGCCCAGCTACAGGAGAATTGTGTGATTCTTTTAGAGCCTTTATTTTAAATTTGGATGAAGTAATTAGATAAATTCTACCCTTATACCATAGTATGTCATTTTTCCATTCAAAGTTGGGATGTTGATTGATGTTTTCGATTATTGAACAAGAGTTTGGATCCTTGGCATATTCAGTCTAAATCTCATCCAACCAATTAGGAACTACTACCAATGCGCAACACGTTCTAGTGTCTTCCTCTTTTCGTGAGAGAGTGTCGACAACAACATTATCTTTTCCCTTTTTGTGTAAAATTTCCATGTCAAATGCGGCCTTCCCTTTTTGTGTAAAATTTCCATGTCAAATGCGGCCAGTTTCTCTATCCACTTCTGCTGTTCTTTTGATAAGGTCTTATGTTGTAACAGGAATTGAACACTGTTGTGATCTGTGTGAATTGAGAATTTTCTTCCTAATAAGTATTAACGGCACTTGCTTAACACATGAATAATGGCCAACATCTCCTTGTGGTTGGTAGACTTCAAGTTTTCCCTTTTATTAAGCTTTTGACTTTCGTAAGCTATGGGGCGACTATCTTGCATTAGTACTGCTCCAATCCCAAATCCTAAAGCGTCGCATTCTACCACAAAAGGTTTAGAGAAATTTGGGGTTGTTAATACCGAGGTAGATGTTATTATCTCCTTTAGGGATTAAAAGCATTTGTCTGCCTTACTGTCCCATTGAAAGGATTTTTTCTTTAGTAGATTTGTTAGAGGAGCAGTCACATGTGCATAATTCTTTATGAACCTTCTGTAGTATCTGGTCAATCCAAGAAAAAGGCATTGAAAAGTTTGACAGTTGTAAGGATAGTGGTCAACGGGATGGCGGACAACGAACAAAATGCAGAATGATGGGACAAGTCAACTAACACAGTCGTGACTTGTTGGAAGGGATGTGACCAAAGGCTGGAATGAAGGCGGTCGATAGCAGCTGACAAGGTTGGTCGGGTTTATGGAAACGGGGATGCGACAGGTGAGATGTTATGATCTGTGTGAATTGAGAATTTTCTTCCTAATAAGTATTAACGCCACTTGCTTAACGCATGAATAATGGCCAACATCTCCTTGTGGTTGGTAGACTTCAAGTTTTCCCTTTTATTAAGATTTTGACTTTCGTAAGCTATGGGGCGACTGTCTTGCATTAGTACTGCTCCAATCCCAAATCCTAAAGCGTCGCATTCTACCACAAAAGGTTTAGAGAAATTTGGGGTTGTCAATACTGGGGTAGATGTTATTATCTCCTTTAGGGATTAAAAACATTCGTCTGCCTTACTATCCCATTGAAAGGATTTTTTCTTTAGTAGATTTGTTAGAGGAGTAGTCACATGTGCATAATTCTTTATGAACCTTCTGTAGTATCTGGTCAATCCAAGAAAAAGGCATTGAAAAGTTCGACAGTTGTAAGGATAGTGGTCAACGGGATGGCGGACAACGAACAAAATGTGGAACGATGGGACAGGTCGACTAGCACAGTCGTGACTTGTTGGAAGGGATGTGACTGAAGGCTGGAACGAAGGCGGTCGATAGCAGCTGACAAGGTTGGTCGGGTTTATGGAAACGGGGATGCGACAGGTGAGACGAAGGAAGCTATGTCGACAAGGGATAGGCAGCGGACGAAGCGGCTCGAGGGCAAAGGATCCACTGTAAGGTGTGAGCACGAGCCGGTAGGAGCGAACAGGTGCGTATGGAATATGGTAGTGAAACGAGGGGCATGGAAATAACAATGCGGGAAAGGAAGAACACAGTGATGGCACAAGCGAACAGAACATGAAGGAAGATTGGAAGGCATCGAAAAACAATCTCCGGGGACCGAAAGCTCTAATAGAATTGTACAAACCACGAACTGAGCACTTGAAATCACTTGCAGAATTACACATAAATGTAATAATTATTTTTTATTAAACAAATACTTGATGATGATACAATTCCTTCGTGGCGGTGTGCCTATATAGGAATTGACTGGCGACGAAGGTGAATGGACACCTTGCTTGACTACAACTTTTCATAACTCATGTATAATTACTAATTAATTAATTAGTTAATTAATTAATTGAATTAATTATTTATTATTTAATTTTTATTTAATTATTTTTTTTTATATGAATTTTTATTCATAACATTAAGGAACCCATGATTGTACCAACCCTTGGTGGGCGATGAACTGGCCGACCTCAAAGGGTATTCACTGCTACATCATTCACATCATGCTCTCATCCCCTGGAACCTCGAGAAGTTCTAAAAGAAAAATCAATAAAAGGCAAAAGGCATATGAAGATGTTGTGAAGCCAGCTCCAAAAATAGAAGAAAAGAGATATCAACACCTTGGAAATAAGCCACTTCGAGGGGGCAACCTCCAATACATTACATGAATGAACAATTCTTGGATGGTACAAATTACAAAACCTCCTTTCTATATATAAGAGTCCATGGGGCCACAATGTAATCCTAGCCGACCTAACAATAATAATTTAAGGGCACAATAATAACAATATGGGGGTTACAGGGGTACAATAATAACAATAAGGGGGATACGCTAACAACAATAAGGGACTATACTAGTAATATAGGGACCTAACATGCCCCTCTCCTTCAAAAAAGTGTTGTCCTCAACGCTTGAGTAGCTCTGGGTGCTTCTGTATAAAATTCTCATCCTCCCATGTAGAATCTTCACTGGGTAAGTTCTTCCACTTGATGAGATACTCTAAAATTGATCGATTCCGTAGTTGTCGAGTTTTTGTTTCCGTGACCGCTTCAGGTTCCAATATGATTTTTCCTTCCTCATCAAGTTTTGGCAATATTGTTTGAACCGGAAGATTTTCACCTATAACCTTCTTTAAGCATGAAACATGGAAAACTGGATGTACTCGCGAAGAAGCAGGAAGCTCCAATTTTTATTCCATAGTACCAATCTTTTGCAACACCTTGTAAGGACCATAGTACTTTGGTGATAATTTATTATCCTTCTTAGCTTGCTTGAGGGACATTTGTTTATATGGTTGTAGCCGTAAAAATACCAAATCTCCTACATCAAAACTTCTCTCGCTGCGATGTTGATCTGCCTGTTGTTTCATTCGATTTTGTGCCAAATTCAGGTTATCCTTTAAGAGTTGGAGAACTTCTTGCTGATGCTCGATGTGATCTTCCACCGCTTGAACCTTCGAATTTTCCCTTAAAGATGATGTGATGGATGGTGGATGATATCCATAAAGTGCCATAAATGGGGTCATTTTTGCTGCAGTATGGAAGGAAGTGTTATACCACCATTCAGGAAGAGGTAACCACTTGACCCATTGTGTTTGTTTATCAGATACAAAACAACGAAGATATCCTTCCAAACATTTATTTACTATCTCAGTTTGACCATCAGAGTGAGGATGATAAGATGAGCTATGAGCTAATTGAGTACCCAAACAAGAAAATAACTCCGTCCAAAAATTTCCAGTAAAAATGGGATCTCTGTCGCTCACAATAACCCTTGGGTTTCCATGTAGCTTTTGAATTGTATCCATAAATGTAGTAGCAACTGTACTTGCTTTAAATGGATGAGATAATGCACAAAAGTGTGCATACTTGGTAAGTCTATCAACTACCACCATGATGACATTCTTTCCTTCGGACTTAGGTAAACTCGTGATAAAATCCATTGAAATCTCCTCCCAACGTTGACTTGGAATGGATAAAGGTTGTAGAAGTCCCGGGGTCTTAATTGTCTCCACTTTATTCTGCTGGCAAACCAAACATTCCGCCACAAACTTTTGAATATCAGATTTAAGGCCATCCCAAAAAAATTCTTCTTCACCCTGTGGTAAGTTTTTAAAAATCCTGAGTGTCCTCCTAAAGGAGAAGTGTGCAATTCCAGAAGAATATTTTGTTTTAGTTGGGAATTCTTACAAAGATATAAGCAATCTTTGTACCATAAAGAATCATTTTTCCAACTAAATGTATCAGATGTACTAGGATCTTGCTGCAACTTTTGAATGAGTGTCCACACTTCTTCGTCCTTCTTCCATTCATTCCTTGCTTCGGTTATCCAATCTGGTTGGATAATAGAAATGGCACAAAGCAATGCTTCCACCTCTTCATTCTTTCTTGAGAGTGCATCTGCAACAACATTAAGCTTTCCTTTTTTGTATATTATTTTAAAGTCATAACCCAACATCTTTGTGACCCATTTTTGCTGCTCTTCTGAAGATAGTCTTTGTTCCAAAAAGTGTTTAAGACTATCATGACCAGTTTTTACCTTGAAGTGTCTTCCCATTAGGTAAGTTCTCCATTTCTTTAGTGCATGCAGTATTGCTAACATTTCCTTCTCATAAATAGGTTTTTGTAAATACTTTCCTTTGATTGGATGACTTTCAAAAGCAATGGGTCTTCCTTCCCGCATTAAAACAACACCAATTCCATTTCCTAAGGCATCACATTCCACAATAAAGGTTTTTGTGAAGTCTGGCGTAGCTAAGACCGGTGCTAGGCACATTACCTCTTTAAGATATTCAGAGGCCTTAGTTGCTTCAGGAGTCCATGAAAATGCATCTTTCTTCAATAATGTTGTTAGAGGTGCTGCTATTCTCCCATAATTCTTAACAAACTTGTGATAATACCCCGTTAACCCGAGAAATCCTCGCAACTGCTTTATGGTTGTGGGGACTTTCCATTCCTTAATGGCTTTAATTTTGTTAGGGTCTACTTTAACACCCTCGTGAGATACAATATGACCCAGATATTCCACCTCTTGTACTCCAAAGAAACATTTGGATGTTTTTTGCATATAATTGTTTCTCCTGCAATAGTTTGAGCACCCTGTCAACATGTTCAACATGATCCTTCCAAGACCTGCTGTAGATTAGTATATCATCAAAAAATACTAGCACAAATTTCTAAGGAAGGGTTTGAAAATGGAATTCATCAACCCTTGAAATGTAGAAGGTGCATTGGTAAGGCCAAAAGGCATGACCAAAAATTCATAATGACCCTCATGAGTTCGAAATGTCGTTTTTGGAATATCTTCAGTCTTCATTCTAATTTGATGATATCCTGAACGAAGATCCAACTTGGTAAAATAAATTGCTCCATGTAATTCATCCAATAATTCATCAATCACAAAAATGGGAAATTTATCTTTAATGGTGAGCTTATTGAGCTCCCTATAATCCGGACACATTCGCCATGATCCATCCTTCTTGTGTACCAATACTACAGGAGCACAGAAAGAACTTTGACTAGGTTGAATTATACCCGCCTCTAACATTTCTGCAATCATACGTTCAATTTCGCTCTTTTGGACATAAGGATATCTATAAGGCCCGATGTTTGGAGGAACACTTCCTGGAATCAAATTAATAGCATGATCATGATCACGAATAGGTGGGAGTCCTTTGGGAGTTTCAAACACCTTCGAATGATTGTCCAAGACTTGTTGGAGATCTGCAGAAATAGATGATTTTGATGTTGGAACTTCTAGTGAGCATAATTGTGCAATTACGCCTCGTTGTTCTTTCTTTAGAAGCTTTTTCATGACATCAGAGCTTATTATCCTTCCTGGCTTCCCTTCAATACCCCGTAATTCGACTTCCTTTCCTTCTGAAAAAAATTTCAAGAAAAGTTCTTGAAAATTAAAAGCTACCGTCCCCAAAGATTGTAACCATTGTACTCCTAGTACAACATCAGCACCTCCCATAGGAATGGAAAACATTGGACTATTCAATACATATTCCCCCATGGTTAGCTTGATATTATGGCATTTTCCAGAGCAATTTATAGTTCCTCCATTTGCAACCATCACTTCACATTCTGGTGCTGGGTATAGGAAACAATTCAATTCCTTGGCTACCTTACAATGAATAAAATTATGGGTGCTACCTGAATCAATCAACACTATTACCTTTTTCTTCTTGATATGTCCTTCTATCTTGAGAGTTTGAGTGGTAATTCCTGCCAATGCATTACACAATATGGTTGGACTCATTTCTTCCTCTTCTAGGGCTGGTTCCTAGTGTATATCCTCTTCTTGTTCATTTTCTTCTTCCTCTTCACAATCTATGTAAAATAATTTCTTCTCAGCACACTTATGACCTTTAGTGTATTTACTATCACAACTGTAGCAAAGCCCTTTTTCTCTTTTTTCTTCCAATTGTTGTGGTGTCAACCTTGTAGGTTGTGGAAATCTAGGCGTAGCAACACTTCCTTCTTTATAGAATTGAGTGGTAGGCTTCCTTGTCGCCATAATTTTATATTCAACTTTTCTTGCCAACCTGAATGCCTTCTCCAATGAATCAGGTTCCAAAACGTGAACTTCATGTTGGATGTTATCCTTTAAAGTGCCTATGAAGAGATCAATCCTGTGTTCCTCTGGAATATCAGTTACCCTTATATTAAATTTTTGGAAGTCCTCAATGTGCTCCCCCAATAAACCCTTTTGTTTGAGATTTATCAATTGGCTAAAGAAGGTGTTGCTCTTTGTATCCTCATAATGTGTTATCATTTCCTCCGTAAAAATTGACCAAGTGACAATTTTTTTACGGGAGAAAAGCTATCGATACCATACAAATGTATTTTGTTCTAAATGTAAAGTTGCAATGCGTACCTTTTGTGTGTTTTGCACATTATGGAGATCAAAATATTGTTCCATCTGTAGTATCCATGTTACAGGATCCTTTCCATCAAACTTCCTCATATCCATTTTTGGAATATGGTGGTTCTTCCCACCAACATTAGATTTTATGAAATCATGATTAACATTTATTTTGTTCTCATCATGAGTTTCCTCTACTATCTTTTCACCATTAGGAAACATTTCTTGTATCAACTTTATCAAACCTTCCATGTCTACTTTTAGATCATTCTTCATGTTTTCCATGTTGTCTTTCATTTTTTCATCGATCTTAGCTTCCATGCCATCCATCTTAGATTCCATGCCAGCTTCCATGCCATCTATCTTAGATTCCACGCCTTTCTTCAAACCATCCATCTTTGCTTCCACGCCTTTCTTCAAAACTTCCATTTCATTTTTTGTTGCTCTTTGCGAGAGAGAAATTTGGTGCACTTGCTCTTGTAATTTTGATAGATCATGTTGCAATTCTTCATCTTCATGAGTCATAGTAGAGCCTCTTGAAGGCTTAATGGGTGTTGAATTATTTTTACGGGGCATTTTTTAGAACCCAATACTGATATCTATTCTACAATATGCCCTTGGAATCAATACAAATTGATTCTTCAAACAAGACTTATGCAATTCGGAAAAAAAAATACACACCTTTTTCTTGCTTTTGAGGAGCTCAATATTGAAATTGGATTATCTCTGTGATTGCGGCCCTTCAATATCTGAAATTTGGTACTGAGGTAGCCTTCTGAATTATCTTTCCAATGCCACAGGTCTGACTTGATTTGGACTCTCCAAGGCAAAGTTATGTTCAATCTCCCACAATGACCTAATTATGGACTGGTTCAGTAGAGCGAACTTGTACGACTTGCCACGTGTCATTGTTTCGTCTTTTAGCTTTGAAATTGGTAGCAAAGAAACTACAGTCCGTGTACTTGCGACCACTTTTTATGGCACTCCAATCCGATGCTCAGAGAGAGAGTTATGAAGATTTTCCCACTTTGAGATGAAATTCAGGAGCCTGAAAAAGCACTACCTTCCACAAATCATATCTCCAAAAATATTGCGAACCAAGCTCTGAAATTTTGTGACGAATTTCCTCAGGATTTCAGCTTCGCGCCCTAAAAATTTCAGATTCTGAACCTTCGTAGAAAAAAAAGTTATAGTGCAAATGCCACGATGACCTGTTTAGATTAAATTGAGGAGCCTGCAAAAAGACCTAACTTCCACAGATCATATCTCCGAAAATATTGCGAACCAAGCTCTGAAATTTTGCGACGATGTTTCTCAGGATTTCGGCTTCGCACCGTAAAAATTTCAGCTTCTGAAACTTCGTAGAAAAAAGTTATAGCGAAAATTCCACGATGACCTGTTTGGAGCAGCGAAACCCTAGAATCCAAAGCTCTGATACCAAATGTTGTGAAGCCAGCTCCAAAAATAGAAGAAAAGAGATACCAACGCCTTATAAATAAGCCACTTCGAGGGGGCAACCTCCAATACATTACATGAATGAACAATTCTTGGATGATACAAATTACAAAACCTCCTTTCTATATATAGGAGTCCATGGGGCCACAATGTAATCCTAGCCGACCTAACAATAATAATTTAAGGACACAATAATAACAATATGGAGGTTACAGGGGTACAATAATAACAATAAGGGGGTTACACTAATAACAATAGGGGACTATACTAGTAATATAGGGACCTAACAGAAGAAGGGTGGAAAAACAAAGGTCGGGGTAGCTCATGTACCACGATTGCTCCTTCTTACATTCATACACCCAAGTGTGGGCATCCCTTCCCTTGGTGGCCCACTTTGTTCCATCATTATATCACATGACAACTACCACTTGATGGATGTACCATGGACCTGTCACTCCCTTAAGGTTGAAACCAACTAATGGGGTCCTTGGTTAACCCTCTTCTTGAACTTGGAGACACCTGGACACTCTAAAGCCCATTATGGAAGGACATGCCACTATGAAGTGTCCACTTGGTTCCTTGGTTTGTAAGCTCACTTACTCAAATACATTGATGATTTGTTGTACTGGAAGGTGAGGAGATGCATTGGATCTTATACAGGATTGCAGGTGGGTCTTCATCTTGGGGTTTGGTCTCCCTATACAGGGTCTAAGCCCTCCAGAGGGTCATATTGGCATTTGTAGGGTGTGCATTGAAAGCCATGGGCCTCCACTATGGCAGAGAGCAGATAGCCATGCCATGGGATCCTTCAGTACCACCCATAACTCACTCGTGTTCCACCTAGTTGATGATGATGATGCACCTGGACCACCTTTCCCAGCCAGCTACACACTTGCACCACACACTTGGCAGTTTATCCAGGGCTTGGATGGGGTTATGTCTCACCATGGGAGGCAAAGGGAGGGCTTGCATCATTGTTCCAGCCCTTACAAATGGGATACAGGCTTGATCGATCTACTTGGAGACCCATAAGGATGTTTTTGTGCCCCCACAGCCACTGGGAGCACCTCGGGTCATTTGCTTGGAGATCAAGGGGCCAACCCCTTTATCACTATATTTGGAGCCCTTCCACTTATTTTGGCACATATTGGACCCCATTAGGACTTCCAATGGCCCTCCTAGCTATGTATTTATCATTTTGGCCCTCTTGAGAGGCTTACTTTTCATGTTATGGAGCTACTTGGTTGGCTTGTCACCAAGGAATGTTATTTTGCACATTATTTTATTATTAGGGGCATCATTGGGCCTAATTAGGAAAATTGAACCCTTAGAGGATCATATATATTGATGAGAGGACAATTCTATTCCTCATCATCACTTGGATTTGTATCTCTCTCTTCTTGAGAATTTCACTATTGCTATTGATGGAGGAATTAGACAATCATTGATGGATTTCGATGTTTGGAATCTTTGGATATCTCTCTTGATCTTGGAGCTTCAATTTTGTCTCTCTTTGATGATTGGATATAATTGCTATACTTGTAAGTGATTTTTCATGGTTTATCTTTCTCTCTTGTATTCATGTATAATATATGGAATTTTTGCTCATGAAATCAGAAATTTTGCCCTAATTTAATGTGAATTAATCAAATTTTGGTCTTGTGAGGGTATTGCATATGTTACATGATTGGGTAAAAGAACTCCAAAAATTGAAATCAAATTGAATTATATCCATAACTGCCTTGAGAAGTCATCAATTGCTGCAACAAGAAGTATAAATTCCTTTGGTAATCTAGCAGTTGCCTCTAGGACCATGCGAAGTTGTTAAGGGACTCCTTGATTGGGTAAAAGAACTCCAAAAGTTGAAAGCACATTGACTCCATTGTCCCAATAGGCTAGGCATTGACTTATCCTTGATGATCACCTAAACGAATATCTTTTATCACCTCCTCTCCTCCTTTCTAAGCCCTAACCCTAGTGGTCTCCTAGGGCATCAAGCAAAATACATTGTAGCCATCCATTTCATGAGCGAGATGGGCAACAACTATGTTGGGGTGTCCTCTAAGCCCTCACAAATTTTGAAGAATTTACCATGGCTAGATTTGGAATTATCCCAAGCCCTAGCGCCAAATCTGCTCTTAACCCTAGGTTTCCTTGGCTAGTAGGTTCATCAAGAGTCATTGCATTGAAATCACAAGTAAAATTCAATTTCATTGACTCTTTTCTCCTCCCTTACCCGGTCTAGGTCCTTGTTTGAAGTTTCACCCGAAACCCTAGCCCGTGATTGGGTCCTGTTACTACTCAAACTAGCAGGGGTCCTGGGGGGATCCTATAGAGAAACTACTAGGTCAAGGGAAACAATGGAGCGATAGCCCACTGTCACCTCAGCTAAGGGTCCCTGCTCTTTACGAAATTTCACTGATGGGAGGAGACACCATATAAGGGGAATCACAATAATGAATATGTCAATGAAAGGATGAAGGGTGAATCCAAAGGCCTATTCAGAAGAGAGACTCAATTATATGGCTTTCTTGCTTTGCAAGCAAGGTGATAGTGTAATATTCCCAATTAGCAGCAGCTAATTGGAAATATTATTTTTGATTAATTTTGCCTTATATAGTTAAAATATAAATAAAGTGGGTAAAAAGGAGAATGTGACTCACTTAGGATAAAACACACTCCCTAAAGTCACCTAGGAGACATAACGTTGTGGTCAAGGTGGGCCAAGGGGGCCAAGTGACAACGTAGGGGGTGACACACTTAGACAGCGTGGGCCAAAGAGAGACAGCGTGAACGTGGTGGGGCCAAGGAGAGAGGGAGGCTCACCAAAGATAAATAGAGGGGAGGCTACCTCATTTCTCTCATTGATGATTATGCATTTTGGAGTTTGTCTCTAGATATTGAGCACGCTTGCTGTTTAGCTAGTCTACACGTACTGTTCAGTACGCCGGGTGTCTCCGTGCGGAGATCCCAACCTCAGCCCCGAGAGACTTCGAGTGCTTGTTCGGGTGAGGAGTCCTACCATATTTTGCAAGGAGAGATCGAAGCTTCAGCCATTGAGGAGCATTCCTTGGAGAGACTGCGCAGTCTTGGAGAGGGAGGACGCAGTTCTAGTTGGGGAGAGTTCCAGACTGAGGTGATTTGGGTGGATTCAGACCGGAGGATTAGGGAAGGGATCAGCCCTTCCCAGAGTTTCAGCATTTTCCAAGTTGGGGAGCAGCCCCAAAGACTCATTTCATTCCAACAGTTGCAGCAGCACGGCAACATTTTCCAGCAGCTTGGAGATTACGCAGTTGATAGAGGGAGTAGCCATCCCACACATTGTCCTGAGAGTATTTCTACACTTGCCTTGTGCAAGTCGAGGTGCCATCATTCTGATCACCTTTGTACTTATTTGTTATATCTCAGTATTAATAAAATGGCTCAGCGTTCTCCATTTTGTGTATTTCGTTTCATGGTTTGTCTCTAGTTGCTGTGTACCTTGTTTGTGTGCTTTATATTACTATTTATTTCCCTTCAGGATATTACAGTGGTATCAGAGCCTCATTCTTGTCTCAGCCGTGGGGATATTTCTCTATGAATAGAGAGGGTAGGTAGAATCTTACCCACCAAACGTAGTAGAGGTGGAAAATATGGGGGTCTCACGACAGTGTAACCAGCATTTATCAGCCTTCAGTAGGCCAACCAAGTTCACAATGCCTACATTCTTACCTCCAGTACCGAGTGAGAAAGGGAGGCGGCATGATCATATACCCTTTGGAGATTATTTCCGCAAATGGCAGTCCATGGGGGAAAACTTCAGAGCGGCTTTGCCCTTCAGAGATTATTGTCAGCTCAGGCAGGATGAAGGAGGAAGGAACAGTGGGGGGTCTAGCACGCAGAGTTCAGAGTTGCAGCGTACCAATGGGAGGACACCTTTTCCCACGTATGATGGATCCACTGATTTCACGGTTCGAGATCGGGTGGAAAAGTTGGATACCTCTTTCCAGCTTGACCGAATAACGGAAGGGGAAGCCATCAAAATGACTACCTCGCACTTGGAGGATGAGGGCACACAGGATCATGGGGAGCATGTGGATAACCCAGTATGATGCAGGGGTCACCTGTGTTGGAGATTTCTTTGACCATATCGATTTACATCTTAGTAGAGAGTAGAGCTTACCCCAGTAGTGCCATCCATTGAGGTGATGACCGGGGTAGTGTCCGAGTTTTCGGGTGGTAGCAACGCACGACAGATGGGTGAGGTGCTAGGAGATGTATCCACCTTTGATGAGGCACTAGGAGATACAGAGGTATTGGACGATGGTCGTACACAGCAATGTCATCAGCTTCGAGCCGACCTTCTAGTTTTGAAAGGGAAGGCCACATCAGTACGAGAGGCTATTTTGTTACAGAACGAGGAACTAGAGGGCATGAGAGTGGTATGTGCCGAGTCAGCGGCCAAGTTGGCCCACATTGGGGAGCGGCTGGATTCCCTAATGGTACAGCTAGAGGGCACATTGGAGTGTCAGAGCAGCCCCCTTCAAGCATGCATAGACAGGGCTAGCAACATTGTTGGGTCACCTCTTTCCATTGGACAGAGAGAGAGGCGGAGCCACCTAGTCAGATCTCATACGTTGACTTGGATAGCGGGATGAGACAAACGGAGTGGCACAGGGTGCAGCATCCACATGTTGAGGTTGGATGGCGAGAGATTTTGAGTTGGTACCCGGTGGAGTGGGTTATGGAGATAGTGGTGGACCCAGGTGTAGTTCAGCAGGAGTTTCCAGGTGCTGGGAATACAGGAACCCCAGATTGGCAATGGGATCTAGGCGGGACTACCTGTCGTTGCCCAGGCAAGTCGGTTAACTATGTCTTGGAGGGTACAGTTGGCCTAGTAGTAGAGCATGCGCATTCGTTAGGGGAGTTTCGGTCAGCTCTAGTGGGCAACCAGTTTATGGGCAGACCCCCTAGGTTATCTTAGTATGACACTTATACACGGGATCACAGGGTGATCAACATACCTTGGCAGGAGCTTGTCGGAGGAGGTGGCATTGGCAGACCACCAGATGGTGCCGTGTATGGAGCCAAGGATTCTTCACCTTTGTGCGGGGCACAGAGGTCACAACGGAGCCGAGCAGTGGTGGTATCACTACTGACACATAGGGAGATTCACTTCTCGGACCCCTCGAGGAGGATTTGGAGTGATGATCCATTCGTCGACGGGTATAGTGATGCGACAGTGGAGATGATGATACCGATTAGGGGTGGTCCGACATGTAGAGACACAACTCTAGGTCATCACATCCAAGGATGTGTGGGAGCCTCTAGCATTGAGCAGTGGACTACCGGTGGACAGGGAGTTGCATGGTGGTGTACCATAGTGTGTGGAACTGCATTGTGGAGTAGGAGTGTCCTATATCACATCGAGAACACGCAAGGAGTGACCGATGCCTTGACACAGACAAGGCATGAGACGGTACAGGGTGGTACAGCAATAGCAGGGGGTATCCAACAGTGTACAGGGGTATGCCTCAGTGTGCAGTGGCATGTCGAGGAGTACAGGGATGATCGGTGGTATGCGAGGGTGTACAGTGCTGCATAGCAGGGTCTTAGAGTATTGCCTCCAGGGAGACTCACGGACAGGGACACCAGGCTTACCTTTGGGGGTAGTTCACCCAGGATCGATGGGGAGACAGATGAGCGATACTTGACGATATTTGTGGGGACTTACACACCCGACCCTCTTCTACATCACTCACGGGCACAATCGATTTTGTTGTTGTCCTTTGGCACTTTGGGCATGAGCAGTGGGGTACGCGAGGCTCACCCAAGATATTTGGATGACACTCAGCGCACTAGGGGAGAGACTTCTCAGCAATGGCACTGGGTCGGTGCGCTAGTTGACAACCACAGATCAGGGGATGAGATGATCCTTTGTAGGGGTGGCACATTAGTCATCGCTGAGCCTATGCTTGGGGAGCGGGTCACGAGGGAGACATGCGTCACTCTTTTCTTAGGGCATGTTGAGACCATGCATGAGCAGAGGATACTAGGTACAACAGAGGTAGCATCCCGGTATGCGTCTGGGCTCCAGAAAATGTATCGACACAGTATCAAGAGGGCGGATGGCAGACCTAGTGGAGATGATTGGCAGGTACAGGAGGGATCCACATACCTTGGGTCAATTACGAGTATCAGATATCCATCTATTGATTGCCTTCAGGGGGTGGATGTTTGTCACATATGGCTTCCAGCGATCATCGGTACTACACAGTGGCAGACACAGGGCAGGTTAGCATACATCATGTTTTCCAATGATATATGGACCCTCTATATTAGTCACGAGCAGGATCTAGAGATAAGGCATGGAGGGATTCCCATAGTTGTCAGAGCTATGGTGCAGCAGGTCCGACTATGGGATGCAGAGATTCAGTTGATTGATAGCCCATTCTATCTCATGATGGTCAGAGTCAGGACAGAAAGTGATCTAGTTCACTATTGGGTTGGCACATGGGGGTACATGGAGGCCTACATCGGATGGCAGGGTAGACTTTCTCTGTTGCTGCATAGATTCAGAGCTGCATTCAGAGGGGTAGGTATTGGCATCATGGCGATGCTTGGGCCGGATGAGCTTTTCTGTCATAGATCTCCTGCCAATAGGTCTTAGGAGAGGAGGATACAGTCTGCACATGACTGGGAGTATCTCATGATCAGAGTATAATATCCCGTTTTGGGGATATCTCTAAAACACGGCAAACTCCAACCAGAGATGGACTGGGAGGGCATTTACCTGATATGCCGCCTCTGAAAAGAGGATGAAATCCGGAGGCTACCTGGCCCTTTCCAGACTCTGTCTACGAGTGAAAGATAAACACACCAAGTGGTATAGAACTAGAATGCTCAAGAATATATAAAAATAACAGTGCAGCAGACATATAATAACATAGACAGAATGTACGGCAACTCATCCAGAAATATAGAGAGGAAATGCTAAGCCATTTTATTAAACTAAGAAATATAATGAAGTACAATAGGTGATCAGAGTGATGGCACCTAAACTTGCTCAAGGCAAGTGAAGAAATACTCTCAGAATATACAGGAAATGGCTGCTCTCTGAACTGCGTCCCAACTGCTAGAAAATTGTCATGTCGCTGCTACTGTTGGAATGAACTGAAGACTAAGGGCTGCTCCCCTTGCCGGAATGAGCTGAAAATCTGGAATCCTCCTCTACTCACCAATCCCGACAAAACCCAGAAACCATATAAAAAATGGTCGACCTCCGAAAAACACCCCCTTGGGGAATTACGCTGGCCTCCCAGGCTCTGCGCAGAGGCCAAATAAGAATGACTGAAATGCTCCCCCAAACTCCACCAAAATCCTCCCAAAGGCAAAGGCTGATCTTCTGCTCAAAATCTCAGCACAAATCTCCTGCAAGATCCCGATCCGGAACACCTCCAAGATGGACTGCGTCCTCCCTCTCAGTGACTGCGCAGTCTCTATGAATGCTCAGCTCCGCAACAAACCCAAACACCAAAACCTCTCACAAAATGTTGCAGAAATAACCTTGCCCGAGCAGGCACTCGAAGTCCCCCGGGGCTAAGGGCGAGATCTCTGACTGGAGACACTCAATGCACTAAACAGTGCTGCAGAAAGGCTAAACAACCAGTGTGCTCAAGTAGACAAAAAGTCCAGCTCAATATCATCAACAACAGAATGAATCAAATGAGAAGGCTCCTCCCTCTTTTATAACGTTGGCCTTCCTCCAACACTAAGGCCCATCCCCTCAACGTAGCCTCCCTCTCTTGCCACGTGCTCATCCTCTCCTACGCAGTAGCTTCTAGAGCATACGTGGGCCCCCTCTCTACGTGGTGCTTGGCCCCCTTGGCTCCCCTTTAAGTTACAACGTTGTGCTACTCGGAGGGTGTTTTATTCCACTTAAGTGAGTTAGACCCTCTCCACTCACTTTTTATTTCTTTATAAACTATAGACGGCAAAACTGAACAAAATCGAATATTCCAATTAGTTGTCGCTAATTAGGAATATTACACAGAGTAGCGCAGCATCAGCATGGTGGCACCTCTACGAGATTAGCAAGGGACTTGAGCATTACAGCACTGCACAGCTCGATAACCTCTAGGGGTGAGTTGTATACTACATGGGGAGATCATGTATATCTTCCATCGGGCTTTAGCGAGTCATTGATGAAGTGGTGGACTTCATTAGCATGGCAGGATGGTGAGTGGAGCAAGTGGAGCTTCATGTTGGACAGGATGGCTTGGGATCCCGGCATTGAGAGATCCCTCCATATCAGGGTGATACAGAGGACGGGGAAGATTCAGTGGGGCATCTGGGACCCAGGCACACTTTACAGTGATAATGGGGAGCAGCAGCTAGAGAGGAGGCTTGTTCAGGCATTGCTTGAGGACAAGTAATTTTTGGCAGGGAGGACTGTAATATTCCCAATTAGCAGCAGCTAATTGGAAATATTAATTTTGATTAATTTTGCCTTATATAGTTAAAATATAAATAAAGTGGGTAAAAAGGAGAATGTGACCCACTTAGGATAAAACACACTCCCTAAAGTCACCTAGGAGACATAACGTTGTGGTCAAGGTGGGCCAAGGGGGCCAAGTGACAACGTAGGGGGTGACACACTTAGACAGCATGGGCCAGCCAGTGCAGATGAGTTGGCAGCGTGGGCCAAAGAGAGACAGCGTGAACGTGGTGGGGCCAAGGAGAGAGGGAGGCTCACCAAAGATAAATAGAGGGGAGGCTACCTCATTTCTCTCATTGATGATTATGCATTTTGGAGCTTGTCTCTAGACATTGAGCACGCTTGTTGTTTAGCTAGTCTACACGTATTGTTCAGTATGCCGGGTGTCTTCATGCAGAGATCCCAAACTCAGCTCCGAGAGACTTCGAGTGCTTTCTCAGGTGAGGAGTCCTACCATATTTTGCAGGGAGAGATCGAAGCTTCAGCCATTGAGGAGCATTCCTTGGAGAGACTGCGCAGTCTTGGAGAGGGAGGACGCAATTCTAGTTGGGGAGAGTTCCGGACTGAGGTGCTTTGGGTGGATTCAGACCGAAGGATTAGGGAAGGGATCAGCCCTTACCTATTGGAGACATTTTGCAGAGGGAGAGACCATATTTTGCAGTGCTGCCTTCAGGGTCAGCATTTTCCCTTGAGGGATAGCGTAGTGCCTCAAAGGAGGTATTTTCTGGGGTCAGCCATTCTCGAAAAGCTCTCTGGGCTTTTCTGGGTATTGGGAGAGGAGGCCATTCCCAGAGTTTCAGCATTTTCCAAGTTGGGGAGTAGCCCCAAAGACTCATTTCATTCCAGCAGTTGCAGCAGCACGGCAACATTTTCTAGCAGCTTGGAGATTACGCAATTGATAGAGGGAGTAGCCATTCCACACATTGTCCTGAGAGTATTTCTACACTTGCCTTGTGCAAGTCGAGGTGCCATCATTTTGATCACCTTTGTACTTATTTCTTATATCTCAGTATTAATAAAATGGCTCAGCGTTCTCCATTTTGTGTATTTCGTCTCATGGTTTGTCTCTAGTTGATGTGTACCTTGTTTGTGTGCTTTATATTACTGTTTATTTCCCTTCAGGATATTACAGATAGGCTCTCTAGGAAGGGCTAAGAGGATTCTCGAGGCTAGGGTTTGGGAATATATCTTATAAAGATGATTCTTAGGCCCAGAAATTCTTATGGAGAATTGTTCATTATGTGATCTTTGTGGAGTTGGAGTTGTAAGTTGTTGAACCACACGGGACCAAGTGAACCTAGAATTAGGTCAAGGAAGTGGAGTTGATCAACCAAGGAGGGGCTTGACCTAACTATGGAAGGGAAGAGGATCAAAGGACAAATCTTCTTAGAATAGAACACAATGATCCAAATGAGGACACTAGCCAAGGGAAACCTAGGACAAGAAATGATCCTTGAGGTACGGATTGCCTTATCTCAAGATCCCACCCTCGGAATTTCCTAAAATTTGGAGGGCCTCTAGAGAAAACCCTAACACAGTTATGGACAAGAGATCGAACCTTTTTTATGGTTGCAATGAGAGAGAAGTGATGCCCTAGGTGACCTATTGGCTAGGCCTAGAAAGAGAAGGAGAGGTGAGAAAAATATTCATTAAAGGTGACCACCTATGGAAGGACTAGTGCCTTATCCTTTGGGAGAGATGGAGTCAAGGAAAATTTGTCGTTTGGAAAGGATTCACCCAATCAAGGAGGCCTTCAAGCAACATTGCATGGTATTAGGGCATGAGAGCAGCTACTCAAGGACTTTATACTTCGATATGAAATAATTGGTGACTTATCAAGATGTATTTTAACAAAATAATCTCTAGGCACATTCACCCATTCAATGACGCAATGCTACAAAATATCAAAATTTCCACAATTTCGCATAAAAAAGCAGTAAATTTCATACTTGTATAGCGAAAATCCCAGCAACATTTCATGTGAAAAAATAAATAACAAGAATAATCATGAGATTATCACTTACATGTACAAATGAGTATATCCAATCATCAAAAGTATGCCAATATTGAAGCTCCAAGATAAGAGAAATAGATCCAAACATCAAAATTCATCCATAACATCCAAAGTCGTCCTCCAAAAGGGAATGCGAAATTCTCAAGAGCTACTAAATCCCAATCCAAGTGATGATGATGAAAATGAATCACCTTACTTGTATTGATACAATCACTAATGAGTTCGATTTGCCTAATTTGGCCTAATTGAGCCAAATAATTAAATAATGTGCAAAAATAACATCCCTTGGTGACAAGCCCACCAAGATAGCTCAATAACACAATAATAAGCCTCTCAAGAGGGTAGAATAATCAATAAAGTGAGTTGTTGGGCCTTTGAGGAGGCCTAATGAAGTCTAGAGTGTGCCATGATGTGAGAATGGACCTCAAAGGTAGTGGACAAGGGGTTGGCCCTTTGGACAAGGAATTGTTTGATTATTTTTATTTATGAAATTGGAGAAATATGCATAAGAGAATTTCATTCATAGAAATTTTCATACTCCATCATTTAGACCTTGAAAACACTAATCGGAAATTGGTTGAAAGTGGAATCAAGGTTGAGGAGGACGATCCAGCTATCCATCTCACAGACCTCAACCTTTGATACTTGCTTCAGTACGTGGCGTGGGTACAACATTCTATTCACGGATAGTCAAGACTTGGTGTACAATGAAAAGTTCGATTACTTTAAGGCCGAGGAGAGCTAGGGGTGTACACATTATCATGATGTTTAATTGTATATTTACAATATATATATATATATAATCCAAGATATCAAATTTATAGAACTAAATTCTTTATTCCATAATCATTATCGTTATCCATTAAAATAATGTTTATATATATATATATATTAAACTAACGAATAGTGAAAATTTTAGTAATATTTTAAATTAAAATTTGACTTCCATTGAAATCGAAATTGTCTCATTTAAATCATATTACATGTCAATAACAAAACAAAATGGATTAAATAAGGACTGCTAGAATTACATAGCAAATTCGATTAATTGATTATTGGGTCAATTACTCTATAGGCGTACAATATATTGGCATGTGACTTTAACAAAATGATAAGGTGTGTACCAGTAATAAAGAATTTGCGGCTCCCACTGTAAGCGCACTACAACCAATACAATACTTCTAAAAATAAATTTTAAAAATGAAATGAAAAGTTTGGTCTCTATTCACCTTAGCGGATGACAAATGTTGGTGAATGTCACATGGCATCGACTTTGGATATTTCTCCCAGTGTATCTAAATTTGTTTAATAATCAACAAGTATCAATTAATTAGCAAAGAAAAAAGCTGAGAAAATCATCTAAAAAAACTGACCTGCTCAAAAAAATCATTAAGCTTTTCAAAAATTACCATATTTTACCAGGACCCCAAGTCTATCCACTTATTTCACTTTTTGGGGGCATCAACGTCATTTTCAAAGTAGATTTTACCCTCGATTTTGGATTTTTGCTTGGTGATTTCTACAAAATTTATTACATTTTGACCTAATTCATTTACTAACTTAGTGAAAAAAATAAACTAAAATAGGCTTTTATCATTTGGTGATAATTTGCCAGTTTTTTCAAACAAACAAAATTCCCGATATACATTTTTAACCTTTGTTAAATTATTTCCAGGTCCGAAGTTTTCAACACTAATTTCTGCGTGGGAGACTTATTGTTGGGCAACGTTTATCCCTCAACTTGAGGTATCCAATAATAGAATGCAAACCACTAGTCATACCTTAATATCCAAGCAGGACCAATTTCCCCGGAAAGATTAGGTGCCAACAATTTTTTTAGGAAAGGCAAATGTTGGAAACCTCCACTCGCTTGGCATTAATATCAATTAATTTAGCTACTGTTGGAATTAGTTTGAAGATAATTGTTTTTACTTTAAGCTGGGTAGGACTACATCTTCATCATCATGCCCAATACATATCACCCCAATCGGGGCAGGGAATTGAACCAGTGACTTCTCATCAAGGAGTACCTTAACAGAGCACTCGATCACCATCTATCCAAGACCCCGTGGACTAAACAAATATACAATTTTAATATATATATAATTTTAAATTATTTTCCAATTTTTTATTGAAAATAATATAAAAAGTTAAAATAAAGGAAACGGTTCAAATTAAAATGTAGTGTTTCGCTTCAAATTTGAGCCCTAATTCCCATACAAGGCTAGGCTATGTTTTCAACATAATTTCGTACCAAATTTAATCATGACCATGTCTGGCAGGGTTCTCTTGTCCAATTTTATTAATATGATGAATACCTAAAAAAAACAAAGACTAGAAATAATGATATGTATTGAACATCAAGTTTTCAAAAAAACACAGAAATAAATTAATAGTGCAATGACAAATTTTCAACCTTTGTTTGACTAGGGGAGACTATAAATCGAGGAATATTTCTTCATAAATATATTCTCTTGCCATTGCAATTCCTTTTCTCAACGTCAACCTTTGGAGGCAACATCCCTAACGAAGTGTCTCGGCCATTAATTCACTATACACGTATATCTATATAATGCCCTCAATGTTACTGGCAGAAGCACCCACCATTGCAGTTTAATAACCACCAACAACGAGGCAAGAACAAACTACGACACACATAACAGAATCCTACGGAGTCTGGAAGCGAAATCAACTTACATATGGGAAAACAAATTTAGTCTAATAGCATTCAAAATGGCTCTTTGCCGAGAGAGCTCGAAGGCAGTATGAACCCAGAAAATCACAAAATAATTTAAAGAGAAACCCTGAGGTTCGACAAAGTTGAAAAAGGCTCTGATACCAGTTTGTGAAACCCCGAATTCAAAAATTGACAATTTTAATAACCTGAATTCAGAAATTGTAGTGACCTAATTTGGGGAAAATTAATCAAGCAAAAATAATGAAATTGATTGCTCAAAATTCAGACTTTTAAGACAAAATTTATCAATTTAATACCCATATACATACCTAGTTTCCACAATTAAAATCGATCCGAGCTGTCGTAGCTCCAATTTTTCTGTTGTTACCAAAAGACCAAAACCTCCCTGCCAAATTGGGCACGACCTCGATACCCAACTCCAGAATACTTCGTAATTGCAGCACTCTGGCCCCCGTGCCCAAAAGCATCAAGAGCAATCAAGGCTCAGTGATCCTTACTCTGTTTGTGGCTCTTTGTTGTAATTTCCTTCTCGATTCCCCCGAAAATACCTCTAGAAAATCGCCCCTTTTGAAAACCCCCTTCGACTCCCTTATAAGTTCCCTTCCACCGTCTCAAGCTCTCCACTACCCATGCCTATTATCTTCTCGACTCCTCTTCATTACCTGCCACCTGCAATGTCTCTCAGTCTTCCTTGCATTAAATGAATATATATATATATATATATTACATGACTCATTGAGGTTGCCACCTTTATTACTATTCTTTTGATTGAATTGATTTTATATTATTGTTTTCTTTTGTTTAGTTTAATACAATATTTTGTAAAATATGTTAATTATTTTATTTATACATTTTCATAATTCATTGTATTTTTAACAAATAAATAAATTAAATTATACAACAAATAAATTTAATTTATATTTTATCATTTTTGTTGTATATATATAAATATATATATATAGATGGTATATAGCAAAAGGCCCCATTCGCTATTTATATTATATTATGGTGAGTTAGAAATTTACTTCAATAATCGATTTATTAACTTAAACATAGATATTTTCCAATATTAGCCGGTATGTATACTATTGCAATACATGCGGATCATGCATATGTAGCTATCATATGGTTGCCCGGTATGCATGCTAATATTCACATTCTTTTTGTAATTGTAGGTGGGTCATTACACATGGGAGGACAAGCAAACTGCCACAAGAGCACAGGAAAAGTCCCACAAGAGGCAAGTAGAGTACATTCTGATCATCATTGGTGTGCACTTTGGAGTAATCATCCAAAACGAACCAGGGAGCATTTTGTTTCGGGCAGGAGAATGTTCCCAAGGGCACTCCCACGATGCTCATGTTCAGAGCACAATTTGAGAGTAGGATTGTGCGGGGAGAAACAATTCCAGTATCACTGCCCCAAAATCAACTATTTCCTTGCCTCAATAGTGAGATTCTCTTTAATTGTTTTCCTACTACATTTATTGCCTACCTCAACTTAATTGTTTTTTTTGTTTTGACATCTTTATCACTAGTTTTCCCCAATTCTCTCCCTCTAACTCTTATGTGCCTTCAACAATATTTCAGTGTTAATGCAAGCCTATATCATCTTCTCAACTTATATTTCCTCTCCCAACTCCCTTTTATATTTCCAGTTGTTTTCCCCTCTAATTCTTCTACCACATTGTCCACTATTCCTTAGGATTTTGACTCAAAATTCTACCATGTATCCTTCGCCCTTGGATGCTAGGAGAAATGCCTTAGTTTCAACACAGCACATTCTTATGCCTCTAAAGATAGCCCTGGAGACTACCAGCATGGATCATTCTCCTGGTGATATTATTAGAGACATTCTTGTGGGAAAGCTGTGATAATCAATAAAACTATTAACATTGGGGAGGATTAAGGACCACCTTCTCCTTTCCCCTTTTTCATATCTATTGCTACTTGTGATAATTAATGATACTATTAACATTGGGGTGGATTAAGTAAGGACTTCCTTCTCCTTTCCCCTTTTTCATATTTATTGCTACTTGTCTGATTTATTTTCCTTTAAAAATGTTTAGGGTTATAGCCTTCTTATTTTATTAGGTCCTTTAGAAAGAAGTTTCTTTTAGACTCCTGTTGCCTTGTTACAGAACTTTGCATTTCCAGTCCCATTGAACTATTTAGGTCATAGGTGAGCATTAATATAATTTACCTCTTTCAATCTCTCTAAATTCTCTTGGTGTCATATTTTTCTGCCTCTATTGAATCATTGATAAAACTTGAGGTTCTCCTTACCCATTTCCTTTCGAGACTTTACTTATCCTTTCGGTTGTCCCTCTTTTTATCTGATATTGCAAAAATTTCTTGTGGTTTAGTGATCAGTTTGAACTTTGATCCAAACTCTCATTGCACATCCACATTCATGACATGACCTACATTTAAAAGATATTCCTTCATATTCTATTTGTTGTTCTCAAGCACGGTCAAGCAGATTAGGCACAAAATTTCAAGGGGTCCTACAGCTCTAGATTAAAGCAAGTTCTGCATATATGACATTTTCCAATCCCTTGTTTGAACTGACAATCTTACATACTCTCTCAGAACTTTCCCTTCAAAATATTCCTCATTTCAAACTCCACAAAAAGGAAGAAGAGGCTCTTTCACACTAGTCCAGTATTACACGTATAATCCCACCTCATTCTAAAGCCACGGCCCCTCACTGAAACATGGTTTCTCTGTCCTCAAGGTTTGTGAACATTTCAGTAGTATAACCTCTCTCACATAGCATGATTTCTGTTTGTCCTTTCAGATCCCAATTATTTCTCACCCACCATCTCAGGGCTCTTGCAGAAGACCCAAAGCCTAGAAATCTACAAATTACGTGGTTCCTTAGATAACTTAGCTTTACTTGAACCCTTAGTGTTTCTTCTACTTTCAGCAGGCACCCATTCATCCATCTCGTGGGAGGAGCTGTCATCCTCTGCTTCAATACCTTCACCCTGTTGTTCCCGATTTCTCCAAAGTTGCTGTTGGTGGTCCCTTTAGGTCAGATGTTCCTTCTGCTATGTTTACCGCTCTTATAAACAAGATATTGTACTTGATTATTTGATACCTATTTTCTCCAAATTTACTAAAATCCTGTCACTCCCACTATAGCACACAGTAGCAAGTTCATGCTAAACCTTGTAATTAACCTGAAAACTAGACCTCAGTTAAAATATGTAAGTTATTGACAAGCAATTTAATTGAATTATCACTCTCTAGTCTTCCTAAAATACTTAGCAAGTGACTGAATCATCATCGCCAAAATTTCCAGAAATATGTAGCTAGTCACTGATTTTCATTGCCCAAGTTTAGAAAAGTACCAACCCAGCAATAATTTTTAACAGGGCAAAACTCTAAAACCTTTGGATTCTAGTTCTCATTATTCCACTACCTATTTGAACAATTTATAGAGACATTGTAAGGAAATCAATTAGAATTCAATAAGATCACAAGAAAAGGGGCATGCCTACCAATTTGTTTATCATGATGATTCCAACTGCAACAAGAAAGTTGAAAGACAATGCCACTCGTGGGCCACAAAACCGATGTTGTTGATGTTTCAACCCATCTGAGGTGCGAAGATCATTGAATAAAGATGCCCTCAATTCATTCAACACCCTCCCTGAACAGAAAAGAACGATATGTTATGACTTTCAAAAGCAATAAAAGAATCTCAGACCCTGTTACAAAATATATGCAAGTCAAATTGTTCCATCAACCTGAGCTTGTAGCCCACTAATTGTTGGTGATTGCCTCCTAAAAAACACTCAAATAATTTCAATATCACTGCAGATTAACGGGTGCATTCGACCTGTCAAAGGATTTTAGCTCGAGTGGTTTGGTGAACAATCTGTTTCCCCAGTTGCATGGGCTCAAGTCTCCGGAGACATGTTGTAATTGGCACATTTGTGGCATTTATAAAATAGTTGTATCTGGTGTAATAGTAGCAGACAGTGTTTCGAAGTTACTGATTCTCCACAAATTCTCGTTCTGGTTAAAAGAAAAAACAGGTGCATTGGACCTACTACTTGGATGCAGATTAAGTTTCGGGGTATATGGAGTTTTGGCATTGGGAGCCAAGGGCCAAAATATAGATGGACATAAAATAACTCCAAGTGAATAGTGGTCTAGTGCATCTCCCATTTGTTCAAGCATCTGCAGCTGAAATGCTTTGCAATTGCCACTTAACTAACTTAAGGGAAGAACCCGATTGCCCCTGCTACCTCAAATAAGATGCTAGATTTATCTACATCCAATGTCTGACCAAATTCCTAAAAATGACTTAATCCAAAATATCAAATTACACTTGACATTGGACCAAGGCGGCATAAATAAGCTTCCAAGGGCACCTTCACCCATATTTTCTGCGAAACTCAATTTATGGGGGTGCAATGCGGCATAAATAAGCTTCCAAGGGCATCTTCACCCATATTTTCTGTGAAAACTCAATTTATGGGTTAATGTGAACTTGGCTCCATAGGAAATCCATGAGGACTTGGGAATAAAATATTTTCTATTATAATGTTCTTGAGACCGAAGTTGCACCATGATAAGTTAGGTGCACTGGGTGGGCATAAGAGTTGGGGTGCCTTTGAGCCATCAACTCTTATGTGCCCGTGCAGTAGTGCATTGATTGCATTGAATATTAAACCAAACCCATCGAAACCTGAGTCTAAGTAAATATTGGAACTCAATGGAGCCTCAGAGAAGAAAGCTTGTATTGGGTGTGATCTCTGAAAGGAACAAAAAGTGCAGGGGATTGATTTGCACTCATGACCAAGAGTGTGAAAACACTACCTAATAACAAATCACTGCCAGGATGGGTTACTTCTCACACAAACAACAAGGGAATTTCATACATCAATTCAGTGTGTCCCACTGGACCATATTATTGTTATTAACAAAATCCAGTCGGGTCTATACGATGGAGTTTGCTTTGCCTAGAATGCTAAAAGCTCAATGATGCTAGAGTGTGTGAGTGGTATACGATGGAGTTTGCTTTGTCTACAATGTTACATGCACAACGATGCTAGAGTGTGTGAGTGGTGGAGGATTCTCATACCTCGTTCTCCTGCGTCACTGTCCTTTCGCTTCAACAGCTTGTGGAAGTTCTTCCCCATTAGATAAAACTTTATCGATTCCCCAATGGTGAACCTCGCCATTGCTGGTTGACCAACACAGCATGGTAAACCAGCTTACAAACAAAACAAAATCCTAGTTATCAATACCAGAACTGCATTTTCGTTATCCTTTTCTCAGCATTCATCTCTGCAATACATTCTTTGAAACAAATGCAAAAATGAATTAGATATTCAATGTTTCTCCTTGGAAGCCACGCTCTGAGAATTCAAAACCAGAACATAACTCCAGTTCTCTGTCTGAACACCAAGGACGAGATCCTGAATTTAGTGCGAGTCTCTGTGCTGGTCTTTGGGTTTTTCAGCTGAGCTGAGTAGAGTGATGTGGAGTTTAGGTTGTGACAGATTATGTGAATGGGGGGTGCTCATGATATGCGAGGGCACGTCCATACACGTGACCATGCACTCTCTGCCACGTTCACACCACTAACTAACAGACAAAAAATAATGAAACATGTTTTGGGTGTGAAGGACAAGTCCATTAATTAAATGGAGACAAAATGGGATTTGGGATTCGATGAAGTTAAAATACAATAAATTGAGAGTACTGGAGAGGGAAGGGGCGAGGTTGTTTCTCTGCCTAACTGCCAAAGTGGGGAAATCAAATCGGGAATGTGGACAGGCAGAATATAAAAGATCCGGGAACCTTTCGTTCAGGTTATGTGCTTTGTACGCTCTGCGAAGGGCATGCATTTAAGGCTGCTGGCATTGGTTCTGGATGACAAATGTAAAATAGGCTTTGGACTACAGCCTCACAAGTCTATTCAGATGATGATGGCAGGTTCATCTGTTTCGATATGGTTTCAACTTTAATGGCAGGCTCATCTGTTTATATATGTTTTCAATTTTAACAGAGATTTTCAACTTTAGTGAAAGAAAGGTCATTTTGTCAACAGGTTTTCAGTTGTGAGTTGCTAGTTTTCGAAATGTTGTTGACTGTGATAGTGTGTTGTCAGACAACGTGTATTATTTTATCGAATGTTTTTATCAGGTTAATTAATAAATATATACTTTTTATTAATGCTAAAATTAATATAAAACAGGAAATATAAGGTATATAACGTATTTGTTATATAATTGAAATTAATTTTAATTGACTAAAAGTTGGACTTTTCTTATAAAATATATATTAATAATTTAAGTTTTAAAGATATTTTGTATTACACAGTTTGAAAAAGATATTTCATAGTTACGGGTTTTCCTCGAGTACAGTGATAATTAAATTAATGATGCAATTTAATTCTAAAAGTTTCAAAAAAAAATTATGAAATAGTAAATTTTAATTGTGTAAGATATGTTTTTGAATGGATGAATAGATTCAACCTATGTAGAGTTTATATTTCAAATTTGTGATTAGAATGTATCTTTATCTAATTTTGTATGATTTTTATTGAAAAATATGTTTAAAAAATATTAAAATTTAGAAAATTTATTGAATGGATAGGCATTTTTGATCGGAGTATGATAAATATATTGTAATGTAATGTTTAACATTTTAACTAAGTCAAATTACATAAATAAAATAAAATAAAATATATATATTGTAATGTAATGTTTAACATTTTGACCAAGTCAAATTACATAAATAAAATAAAATAAAAATATTAATGTAATGTAATGTAAATCTCTTAAATTAGTGAAAAATAATAATAATAATAATATAAATGGCCCATGGTATTGAGAACCCATGGTATTCATGTGGAACATAGCCTATTTAAAGGGGGGAATTAAACTATCCTAGATCCATCTCTTTCTCAAGAGATTTGATCCTTCTCAACTCTTGATAGATCACATTAAGAAAGATCTAGACTGGTATTAAGACATAATCAAATTATAATCACAAATAATACTTAATAATTATTGTTTTCACTACAGTTAATATATTTCACAAATAATAGTCAATAATCATTACTTTTACTACAACCTAACCATTGCATAATAATAAAAAATTATATATACTTTTAAAAAATAAAGAAAATGTATATTGATATATCTAAAATATCTTGTTGTTAATATTATATTAACTTTGATATTATAGGTACATCTATATCTAAAAAATTTGGAATTATTTATTTAAATTTCTTAAAAATATTTAAAATTATTCATTTTGTTATGAGAAAATATAAATTTTGATAAATAAAATTAACATGTTTTTCTTTGATTTGTTTATATTTAGTCAAATGTCTTCATTGGATTTTGAGGTTTTTATTTTTTTTTATGGTCAAGATTCAAAATTGGAGGTAGTTGGGATAAGGTATTAAAAGGAAAATCCAAAGATGTTAAGAGTTGGTGTGACCAAGAATAATTGAAATCTAGTGATGTTGACGACTAACCTACATTTTCTTAGACCAATGGATAATCCCACAAATAGCAAACACAATAGTAAATAAGAAAAAAACATATATTTACACTTATGTTTTTTTTAAGTTCTTACATTATGTTTGGATGCTTTCAAATTTCATGTTAATTCTATATGATGAAAAAGTGGGGAAATAATGTGATTTGGGAGAGTGAATTATAGATAGTAACATTATACATTTTTTTATAATTTTGTTTATAATAATTTAAATTATAAATGTTTTCTAGCTTTTAATTATATTTATGATTTTTTTTAAATGGAAAAAACAAACATCCTATATTAAGATATAAGAGTTTACATAAACTACATGGTAGCATTTTTCTTCGTTTTAGCAAATAGACAACTAATCTACAGTGTTCAAAATGTCCCTTGCCTTGTTATGTTTAACCACTAGTTCTAAGCCTTCTAAAAGTAAAAAAAAAATTAACAATCTATAAAAATTGATCTCATAAAATCTAAGTGTGGTTTGTCCTCTAGCTTTAAAGGTAACTTCTCTCAGCAACTCGTTCCTCTCCAAAAAATTCTTCAATGCAAATATATCCCTGATGAAGATTCAACCCTTTCTTTGATAGTTCATTTGCACCACGATTAATCTCCCCATGTGTGTGTGTGTGTGAAGGATATAAAATTGAAGGATTTGATAAGAGCTCGAACCCTATCCTTCCAGTGTTCCAAAGAGGAAGCATTTAGAGCACCCATCTCATTTTCCTAATCAATCACAATTTTTGAATCCCCAAAAACATTCAGTGAAGTAATCCCCATTTCCCTTGCACATGTTAAAGTTCTCCATAGTGCAGTTAGTTCAACCTTTATGTTTGTGCCAACTCCCCCATTCTAGTGTATCTTATAGAAGTGGTTCCTCTCCTTGAATATAATGCCCCCACATCCACAATCGTTAGATTTAGTGGCCCCATCAAAATAGCTCGTAGGAAAATCCATAAGGTTAAGTTGCAGTTGGAAATAACAATGATAAATAACCAAGGAGACAAGGAACAACCTTGTCTCAAGCTTTTGGTGGGCTTGAACAACTGGGAAGGAACCCCATTTATCGAGACTGTAAATTGGACCGAAGTTACACACACCATAATCCACTAGACCACATCGTAGGAAAGTCCAATCTTATGGAATTCCATATGCATAAACCTCCAATAAACATAGTGATATCCCCTCATCCTTTTCAAATATGTAAACCTTCTTAATCCTTCAATAACAATGATAAATAGCCAAGGAGACAAGGAAAAACCATGTCTCAAGCTTTTGGTAGGCTTGAAGAACAAGGAAGGGACCCCATTTATCAAGATTGCAAATTGGACCGAAGTTACACATGCCATAATACACTAGACCACATCATAGGAAAGGCCAATCTTATGGAGTGCCATATGCATAAACCCCCAATCAACACAGTCGTAAGCTTTCATAAGATTTAATTTTAGGATAAGAGCACTTTGATGTCTCTTTTTTATCGAGTGTAAACACTCTTGGGCCACCGCAATGGCATCATGGATTTGCCTTGATTTCAAAAAACCAAATTTTTCTCTAGATATAGAGGATGATAAATTTTCTCTTATCATGCAAGCTATAATCTTAGAGATCAATTTGTACACCAGATTACACGAATAAAAGGGTATAAAGTCTTTGAAAGAAAGTGGATTAGATGATTTTGGAATGAATGCTATAAAATTAGAGTTAAATACCCCAAAGACCTTTATTTTGCATCTAGACTCTTCAACCAACTACCTAAGGTCTTCTCCCATTAGATCAAAAAAATGTAGAATAATTACATCGTCCAGCCATTTGATCCTATACTTTTGTCTCTACCAAAATTCTATAACCTTCTCTACTTCAGAAATTGTAATCGGCCTCCCAATATAATCAACCTCATCAGGCATGAAGAAAATTGGATATGTATATAAAACCTTTAACTGATTGTCAATGTACATGATATTCCTGGCAGCATATATACCTAGAAAAATATAGTATTTCCTATGATTGTATATCCTTCCAAGAGGAAATGATATTACCTTATGCATTCTGTAATTCCCATATAGATTTTTCTTATTTATGCTTAGTGGAAAAATGATGAAAAAACTTGGTGTTTTTATCTCCAGCCTTTATCCAGATCACTTGACTCTTCAAGGGTCATTCTTCCTTTTGTAGCCTCAATAAATATCTTTTCCTATCCTCCAATTTTAGTAATTCATTTTTGGTATGTTTTGAAAAGTAATTGGGATGAGTTGCGTTGTCTAGGGCTTCCATTTTCAAATCAATTTCCTCTAAACCATGATGGTTCTGCTTATTTTTTTGCCTCTCCCAACCTTTAATTGTTTTTTTATCTCACTAAGTTTGTAAACCATCTATTCTATATGAGATTCAAATTCAATCACCTAATAAATCATCCAATTCTTATGAACCAAAGACAAAAAAACCTCCTCTGCCAACCAAGCATGGTTAAAATTGAAAGAAATATTTTTGTAGAAAATATCATATTTCTATTGAATAAAAAATGGTTGGTGGTCTAATAAGCTAGAAGAGTGAACCCAAGACTGAATATTTCCTAAAATGTCCAACATGTCTTCCTTAATTAAAAAATGGTCCAACCCTTTTGTAATTCCATCTCTCTGAATCCTCCCATTATTCTAGTTAGGCTAGGCTGGGAAATGGGCTATATTCTTCAAGTGGTGATGAGCAAAGATGTAACAACCCACACCCTAAGTTCCTACTCCTAATACTAGATAAATATAATATACAAACATAAAGAAAAACTAACTTTAAAGAATAATTAGAATAATTCATTAAACATTCAAGCATCATGATTAAATATATTCAAATTAATACAACCTTATCATCTTATTCAAATGACCTCTCATTAATACAACCTTATCATACCTTTGTCAAAGGACACATCATTAATACAAACCATATCATTCGAGTGACACCTCTTTGAAAACATTAATTTCTACATTTATGGACGTCTTATCTCGATGGAGTTGTGGCGGTGGGGATGTTAGGCTGGATGGTGTTGTGGTGGTCGTGATTATTTGTGAAGACATGAAGGAGGAAGGGGTCTTTTGTTCGAGATGAAAGGGGGAGAAAAGTACATTGTGAGGAAATGGAAAGGTGTGGTGGTGAAATTTATCAAGCTGTGGGAGACTACTTGTTCTCAAGGTTACGGGCACGGGAATGGGAGAGAGTCCCTGCAGTTTGGGATTAAATCCTAAATTGAGTGGGAGGAACATTTGGTTACGTGTCTGTCCAATAGGTGGAGAGGGAGGATCACGGTTCAGTGGATTCTTGACTCAGAGCAGTTTCATCCCAACAATCATCGATTAAACTTTGGTTTTAAAGGCTCACCGTTTCCGGTATTTCGAAACATCCCGATTTACTTATCATGTCTTAAAACTTGGTTAGTGGGTTTGAACTTAGGAATATTCTAAAGCGTGAATCTATTATTATTAGGGTTTGATTTATCCTTCACTGTGATTATTTACTGCTTAAATATAAAGATCGGATAAGTGTTTTACCGCAAATGAAAAGAAAGACCTTGCATAAGTAAGGCTGGTACGGGGAAATGGGCTATATTCTTCAAGTGGTGATGAGCAAAGAGATCATTGAAAAAACTTGTCCGAGGATCCAACCTACTACGAACTCCCCAAATTTCGCTATATGACAGGAGAGATTTAAGTCACCAACAAATATAAGTGAATTAAACCTTAGAATACCACATTTAGCCAACATATTCTAGAAAACTTGTCTTGAGTGAAAGGGGACATACAATTTACAATTTGGATCCAAGCAGAGAAGCCTAAAAAAAAGCAGAAATGTAGATCCTCGCCTTTGACTTCTATGCATTAAAATGTGCCACCCTTGGGTCTCACATGGCGGCCAAGTCTCCAAAAATTCCATGAGCTTCGATCAAACTTAAATTCCATCTAGAACACATACTGAGCAGGGATGGCTTGGATTTTTCAACTTGAGCCATAGTTTCTTGCAAGAGAACCACATATGGGAGTTAAGATTGAATCAGGTGTCTGAGAGAAGATTTTTCAAAGGCTCCTCCCAAACCTATAATAATGAGGGACATTAGAATCACTGGGGTACAGTGGAGGAGGGAAGATCTCTAAGAGCAGCTCTAGAAATTTCATTCTCTACAAGTATTGGAGGAGGGGAAAAATTTGAAGAGGTTTTCATCTTAACCCTCCCAGGATCATCATCCCATCTTCTCATATCTTATGTTATTTACGTATATTAATTTTTTTCAAATTTATTAAAAAAAGAGGATTATTAAAAATCTATTTTGGTTAGTGAAAATGGAAATCTTTCACATATTGATATGCACCCATGTGCATATCCCTCCTCTTGCATCCTCGGTGTCCATGAATCCAAACCTTGGAGGGGGCTCTTCCCCCTCCAAATCCAAAGGTTGAATCCTTTTATTCCTTGATCACAAGAATTAAGAAATCTCAAGCTAAATATTAGCCTTCAAATTTGTTTTAAGAAACTAGATGGCATTCCATAGGTTCCTTTTCTTGCTTCTTCATCTTCACATATGGAATTTTACATAGCTGAAAGTGGATTGATATAACATTTTACAAGGATTTGGCCTTCTTCATGTTTGATAACCATATGGATTTAGAAAATCTGCTAGGTTCTTATCAAGGGGAAGCTCTCCTACTTATTCTACAATAGAGGATTATATGTTTTTTTGTTTGAAACAAAAAAGGATCAAGATCTAATCTTTCTAAATGGGCCTTATTTATTTGGAACCCAAGGAATGTATTTAAAAAAATGGACACCAAATTTCAATCTAAATCTAGATGTCCCTTAAGGAGTTACACTGTGGGTACATCTCCCTCATCTACCCCTACATTATTGGGGTGAAGATTCATTAAGAAACATAGAGAATACTATTAGAAAGTATATCAACAAATAAAATCTCAAGGATAACATGTTTGCACGTGCTATAATCTATGTTAGGGTAGACCTAGAGAAGGGCTTACCATAAGCAATTATTCTAGCAAAAAAAAATTGGAAGCACTTCTAAAACTAGATTTTGAACATTGGTCGTTCAAATGCAAAACCTATCAAGATTGTGGACATTTTATAAAACACTAGAAAAATAACCTTGCTCCAACTCAAGCATTTATTGACAAAGAAGAATAATGGCATGTGGTAAATAAGAAGTGAGCTCAAAGCAACATGTTAACTCAAACTTATCTTAGTTGATTTCTTCTTCTTTGATATAGCACAACCATGTTGCATCCAAGCAAGCTCCTTTCGTCCCAACTTGTAACACTCAAGGATTAAAAAAAAACTAGGTCAAAATTCTCATTCTTCTTCTTCATATGAAATTCTAATTAAAATTATAATCAACAAATTCAAGAAGGTTCTCCCCATGATCATCTCTGATAATAAAGGTGGATTCAAATAGAAAAGGTAGATTATAGTGTTAAAACTTTATTTGTCACCTTGAGAGTTAACCTGAGATACACCCTTATGTTACCTTGCTTTAACACCAATTTTCTGCTATAGGACAGATTATTAAGCACATTTTCACTCCTAGTACATTGGACAGGATTGATGCATCACTTTTTGTTCTCTTGCAAGGAGCGATGATCACTTCTACACCAAAACAAGGAGCGATGATCACTATATACATCACAAAAAGGAGCAATGATCACTATATACATCACAACAAGGAGAAATGACCCTACTAAGCTTCCAAACTTTCTCATTTCTAAGGAAATTAGCTTAAGAAGGTATGAATTACCTCATCTAATAGCCTAGGATTTTGTACAATACTTTGTACTTACTAGGACCTATGGGTCTAGATTCATCCTCTCCTCTCCTCACCAAGTCTATATAATGAATCCATTCCTAAGGGATACAAGGGATAAAGAGAGACATGTAACTACATGCTACTAAAAAATATTAGATAAATTTTCCTTAGCTTACGCTCACAAGAAAGGCAAACTTATGGTAGCATGATACAACCTTATTTGTCACCCTCAAATTTTACCTAAGAGATAACTTGATGTCACCTTGTTGAAGCACCAATTTTTCTCCCTCGGAAAGAGATACTAAGCACATCAATATCACTCCTAGTACAATAAGAAGGAGCAATGCATCACTTTTTGTTCTCTTGCAAGGAGAGATAACCACTCTCTCCTACATAACAAGGAGCGATGACTTGGCAAAGCTTCTAAACTTGCTCATTTCTTAGAAGACCAGTTCGAGAATATTTGAAATACCTTTTCTAATGACTTGGGAATTTGTACAAGACTATGAATTCACCATGACCTTGGGTTCTATATTCATCCTCTCCTCTCCTCACCAAGTCTATAAAATGAAGTCATTCCTTAAGGGAGATGAGGGATAGAGAGAGACATGTAACTACATGCTACTGAAAAATCTCAAATAAATCCTTCTCACTACCATGAATTTTCCTTGCAAGCCAAGGAGCAGTTGGAGAAAAATATTTATTTGAGATTTTTAACGTGTAGCTACATATCTCTCTCTATCCCTAATCTCCCATAGGAATGGCTTCAATATATAAACTCGATGAGGAAAGGAGAGAATGAATCTAAGCCCCCAGGTCCTGGTGAATTCAAAGTCTTGTACAAATTCCCAAGCCATTAGATAAAGTATTCAAACATTCTCGAACTAATATCCTTGGAAATGAGCAATTCTATAAGATTGGCAGTGTCATTGCTTCATGATGTGATGCAGAGAGTGATCATCACTCCTTGCAAGAGAACAAAGAGAAATGTATTTCTCCTTATCATTGTATAAAGAGTGATGATGTGCTCAATATCTCTTTCCCAAGATAAAAAATCTATGCTTCAGCAAGGTGACATGAGGGTGTCTCTAAAGGTAAGAAATAAGTTTGTAACATATAGATAACATAATTATGATCTTGGAGGAAATTCATTCAAGTGGAAAGAGTAAATACAAAGGCATGATCAACAAATTAAACATGAGAAGTGCTTTTGGCTATGTATAAGACTCCTTATTATTTGACATTCTTATGAAATTTGGCTTAAATTATCAATTTATCAAGTGGATACAAGCATGCATTAGTTTCCCTTAGATCAACCACTTAGTTAACAAGAGCCTCACCTCCTTCAAATGTAGTAAGGTACTGAGACATGGTTATCATATAACACCCCTTCGATACATAATAATTGATTTAGATTCAATCAATATATTATTTTTCATCCATCTCAATGCTTTCAGAGTGGAAAAAGTGGAGGAAACCACTCACAAACCTATTTTTACTAGCATGACCCAAGTTGGAAAATTGGGGTCTAAAATCTTCCAGAAGCAGTTTGAGGCATTAAATGCCATTTTTTTGGGGCAAAACTTTGTTTCTTAATTTCAACATAGTTTTTCTTAATTCTGCACAAATAGATCTTTTCAATGCCACAAACATCACCTCAATCAGGGTTTGTATGCAAAAGTTATACCACTTGGAAGTTGGCCTTCCTGTTTTGACCACCATAATTCAAGAGGATGCCACATTAGCCCCCATTACTCATAGTAAATGGGATATCCATGAGATCATGATGAATAATAATTTAAAAGAGTCCATATTGTAACTCTATTTAAGATTTGAAGGAATCAAACTTAACCACTCGTACACTATCGGGTTGTGTATAACTAGGCAATTAGTAGGAAAAGGGGTTCCATTCTATTCAAGTGCATTTTAAATCCATATATGATCATAGTATTCGAGATTGGATAGGTAGAGAGAAAACGAAGAGTACTTGTGCACTATAGTAGCCCCATGGAACATAGGCCTCACTTCTTTGTACTTGCATCCATTTTCCATTCAAAGAAAGAGAGCATAGTAGCCTCACCTTCTTGTTGTGTTTTCTCCAGAAAGGGTTTCTTGAGTTATATCTTGTGCTAGTTTGTAGTTTGTGAGTTTTTATTTTTTTGTTTGTTATTTTCTGCATAATTACAATTTTTATTTATACACAATAAATATCAATTAAAAAATCCAAAAATCTAAGGATAAATAAACCGTCATAATGTAGATTTCAGGTTTTCTGATATATTTTAGTAGATATGTTGTGAGAAATTGTCCAGTAGAATATCCATGGTAGTTTATGGATCAATAATGGTCAAAGCCTTAATTAGGAGGCTAAAAGTAGAATGGATATCTAGCAACCACATTGGACTTATTGTCGCCAAATGGGTGAACCCTATGAACCATTTTTAGTTCATTGAAAACACACTACTCCTTGGGGGAGGAATTGACTATGATAGTTGAAAGGTTCAAAACCATTCTAGATTATTTTTTAATGCATCAAGAGAGAAGGAAAATAATGCATGTCCTTTCATCCATTTCCAAAATTATGTAATTTTTGTGCACTAAGAAGTGGATGAACATTAAATATTGGGATTCCTATCTCTTTCAACAATCCCATGACAAAAATATACCAAAAAATTATCAACAAGATCAGGAACAATTTCGACAGTGAAGGTCCCAATGGTTGAATCCACAGAGACAAATCATTCTCTTGAGTTAGTACTTTTAGTTGTCCATTTTTATTAGTGTTTATGCATGCTATCCCCCATTGGTATTATCCAAAAAATAGCTTGGAAACTTCGCAAGTTTCTTTGGCAAGGGGGAAAATTGAATCAAAAGAAATTCCATTTGGTCATCATATCTCTTAGGGTCAGAATGCAATATTCATTTTTCAGAAATATCACAAGTTTGTGCCAGAGATGGACTACGGGGGAATTTACCGGATATGTCACCTTCTAAATAAGGGTGAGATCCGAAGGCTTGCTGGCCCTTTGCAGACTCTGTCTACATATATGTGAAATCTCCTAATAGGAATGGCTAGCAACCCAAGCCTGGAAAATGCATTTTCCAGAAATGGAGGCAGCAGGATTTGATCCTTGGTCTGGGATCCATTGAATATTTCCTTCTAGAGCTTAAATCCAAGAGTGGACTCAGAACAAATATTTCTAGGAGCTTGAGACAAGCCTCCTTCACCTGTTATCTTCATAAAAGGGCCCAATGAAAAGGGCTCCAACATCACTTTGCTCAACAAAGGAAACGACAGCCTTATCTCTAAGGAGCCATGTCACATGAAGATGAAATCAACCTTAAAATACATATGCAGCATAAAATTTAGACAAACTCTTGAGAAATCTATTACTCAAATCAAGTAAAGAGTCTCAATGAGACATGTGCATAGAAATAGAGAAAACACTGCTTGCATAGTTTATTCTCAACTAAGACTGCGCAGTCTATGGAGGTAATGCAGCAGTAAATACATGTACATGAATGATACAGCAATGTAAGCTCAAATAAGAAAGGGGGAGAAAGGTCTCAACCCCTGAAAGTACAATACAACAATCCTCTAAAAGGATTGGATGAAAACTAGACAAAATGGCATTTTTACCAAAATGTTGGAGTTGCTGGGCAGCTGCTGCAACTCAATAGAAACTGGAAATGAAAGGAGCTTGCTGAATATGATGCCTTTTCTGAAAGAACTCCTTTTTTCAATATTCTAGATGAAAGGCTGATCCTTTCATTGAAGATCTCACCACCCACTAAAATGCTGCAACCCTCACTGCAAATACTCTCTATGGACTACGCAGTCAAGGAAGAGGGATGCTCTTCTGCTGATGGAAAATGATTGGCCTAATGCCAAAGATGATGGAATGAAGATCAAAACTCCCTCACTGATCTCCTAAAGGAATGGAGAATCCCTCCTCTGAAATACAATGTTGGAAGTAGTGTTGAGGAACCCTCCCCTGCAACACCCAGCAACACAACTCAACCACCAATGGAGACTGCGTTGGAGCTAAATGGAATGCTTTGGCCTCAAGCCAGAATATGGGGAAATGAAGAACAAGCTCTTCCAAGAGCTACTCAATGGAAGATATGGGATTCCCGCCCGGGAACACTCAGTGCTAGCAGCACTGCATCTCAGCTAAATAGCTGGAGAATGCACTTGTCTAAGAAGACAAGAGAAATGATCATCAAACGCATGAATGAGAATGGTTGCTTTAGTCTCCTTTTAAACAAGTGAAGGGTGCTTTGTCATGGGCCCCAAATATTAGGGTTTCCTCTCTAGAATGATCTCCCTCTCATGCAAACTGTGCTGGCCCACCAAGTAAACCTTATCTTCTCAATCTGCGCAGTTAACTTGGCCTCTTCTAGGATTATCCACCTGCAAATTGTCTCTTTTCACACATGGGGTGTGAAATCCAATTCTTTATTGATCCATTTTCAAATTATAAGGGTTCCTTTATTCAGATTTTTATTATCAATGGGTTTCCTTACCCATTTATTCTCCTTCTAAAGCAAAAACAAAAGTTTTCAATGTTCCATAAAATTTTGGAACATTATAGTCCTCCCCTCCCAAATGTTGCTTGCCCTCAAGAAACTTGTAAGGATAGAACTGTAGGATGTCCTCTCCCTCCAACTGTAGCATCTACTTATGATGAACTCCTCATGAAGAATGAGATGTTGTATCAACAAAGAGTCTCCATACTACTCCTCTCAAGTAATGTAAACTAGCTAGTGTGGCCTTCATCATGAACATGGAATGTACTCAAGAAGCAAATAAGGTGTTGTCTAGAGGTCTCCTTGAGGCATGGTGTCAAAATGAATTGGGAAGAACATTCCCCTCATGTGAATCCTCCATCCCCAATCAACCATCCAAATGAATCTAGTTACCTCCAGATAAGGCAACTGTTGAACATCTTCTTCCACCTTGAGCTCCAACAAAGAAGGTGGGCTAAAAATTTGAAAGTGGTAGACATCATAGCCTACCCCACGCTATTCACCTCTACACTCATGAAAAGTGTAGAGTGAAGGCTGCTCTTGGGCTACAAAAATGTTGCCCTCAAGTGGCAAGTTGAAGTTTGGATCTCCAAGGATCTTTCCTCCTCCATTGTGAATCAATCTAGCCCAATGTCTCTCCTTTGTGATGGGAAGGAGATCAACACCATCATATGACTCCCCATCACTCCCATGTCTCACCTCAACAAGGAATAAATGTTGAAATATGGTGGCCACATCATCTCTCATGCTCCCCTTAGAGCATGCCCTGCAAAAAGTATGGGGATCTTCTCCCCCAAAGGACACATTCAACCCTTGTGCCTCTCTCTCAATCATGCTCCTGAAAATAATATGATCAATAAAATCATAAGGAGCCATAATGGAAGTCATGCTGGCTGCCATATGTAGTGAGTGAGTGGGGCAATGATCCCTTATATGCAACCAGTGCAGCTTGAGCATAAACTGCAATAGAGAATGACAAAAGATGTGGTTCCTCAACCATCGGTTTGCTACTACATTCTCCTCATGCATTTGGAGAAAATGAGTGATGTATGATGCATGGTGAGCATGTCCTCCAAAATACAAATCTACCCCAAGTCCATCAAGGGGATGACCATCAACTATGCTCTTGGCCCCAAGTAGACCAAGGAGCCTTTGACAAATAATGATCCTCCTTGGAGCAACATCCTGCATACACATGGTTAAGGAATCAACATATAAATCATATAAATGAACAATATCCTTACCATGTTTTCTTCTCATGCAAAGGGAGCAACTCATAGATGAATCTCTCCTCTTCCTCCCAAGGAAAAGAAGTGACTGTGCCCATTCCTCCAAGGAGTGGTGTGCATATACTGCTCCCATGCCATCTGTACAAGTGGGAAGGTTGTTGTCCTTCCCTTGCTTCTCCTGCCACATCGCAGGTATTGAAAGGAGAGTGGGTAAGAATGATAGTGAGGGGATGCTACCCTCTTCTTTGGTTTTACCCAAAACCCCCAGCACTGCAACAAGCTGTCCCAAGGCCTCCACACTGCTGAAATCAGTGATTGATGCTTCACTGTTTGAAGCATCTATCCTCCTCATCTGAACTAGTGGCCTCCTTGGTGTGATGTCTCCACTCAATGAGACATTCTCATTTGAAGATGATTGTATACATGGTTGAACAACCCTGTCCATGCTTTCACTGTGCAGCTCAATCACCTTTGTAGGTCTAATGACCTCAAAAAATGGATAAAGATGGGCCCTCCTCATCACATGGTGCTGGGTCTCTCCTCTATCTTCTTCCTGAATCTTCATGGTTTTACACCTCATCTTCCATGGCACATGTGGATCATGAAGTGTGCCTTGATCTCCATGCATGAGATCCTGGGGACCTTCTTGCAAAGACACAAGAATCCCTTTATTTGGAGCAAAAGCTCCTTCTTCCTTTGCATGAGGCCCTAGATGATCTCTAGATTTGGTAGTGTTGTTGCCCTCTGTCTCTGCAATAAATTTGGGCAACATCCCAATAATCTGATCCCCCTTTGAAAAAGAGAGCTCTCTGGTTTGTTGCTCAAAGGTGTGGGATGAAAGTTTGGCCTCCAAAAAGGCTTGATGCAAGTTTTCGGCTTCTCCAATTGTTTCTTGAGGTGGTTCTGCGTTTCTATGCAAGGGTTTTGTTTGAGTCCCTTGGTTTAACTTCATCTCATGAGTTTCAAGAATGTTCTGATAAAATATTTTCACCAATGACTTAGTGAAATTTACATAAGATGAAGCTTTAACATTCTCAAAAGAAATGGACTCAAGTTTCCACAATGCATGAGCCTTACCTCTCAAATGAAGCGCTGCAACCTTGATGATTTCTTCTTCTGAAATGTGGTGCTGCTGTTGGAAGGTGTTTGGCTCCTCCACCCAAACTTTGGCTGAATATGAAGGTGAACTTCCAAAAGTAGATAGATGAAATCTATCTTGCTGCTCCTTCCCCTTCACCTTGCTCTTGTAAAACTCAGAAAAAGTGGGCTGATTTATGAATCCATGAGTGTGAGACTCATACTCCTTCAAGAAATCACTAAGGGGTTCCTCCTTAGTCACCTTTCCTCCTTATTTCATCTCCCTCACGGGAATTTTGGGCCTTTAACTGCGTTGTTCATCATGGTGTGTAGCTGCATGCTTACCCTCACCATGTGCAAATCTAGGGCTTCCTTCAGTTTCGAACCCTCTTTGAGATTCTCCATCAATCTCCCTCCTAATCTTTCTGAAATCTTCATGTGTGCCTTTCTTAGATTTGGGAAGAAGACTTGTGAGTATTTTCTTCTCCTTTCTTCCAATAGATGGAGTCTCTCTCCTGCTCAACTCCTTATTTCCTTCTAGATGAGAATAGGAAGTGCAGGGGTCTTCCTTTTCTGTTTTCTCTTCCTCCTTGGGGAGGTTCTTCTTCTTCTAAAAAATGGATGAGATCAATCTCATCCTCTTCATCTTCTGTTCTCTTTCTTGGGCTTTGAAGGCCACAGGCTGAGCCAAGAAAGATACTCTGATACCATTGTAATATTCCTTTTTCGGAAATATCACAAGTCTGTGCCAGAGATGGACTACGGGGGAATTTACCGGATATGTCACCTTCTAAAGAAGGGTGAGATCCGGAGGCTTGCTAGCCCTTTGCAGACTCTGTCTACAGATATGTGAAATTTCCTAGTAGGAATGGCTAGCAACCCAAGCTTGGAAAACACATTTTCTTGAAATGGAGGCAGCAGGATTTGATCCCTAGTCTGGGATCCATTGAATATGTCCTTCTAGAGCCTAAATCCAAGAGTGGACTCAGAACAAATATTTCTAGAAGCTTGAGACAAGCCTCCTTCACCTGTTATCTTGAGAAAAGGGCCCAATGAAAAGGGCTGCAACATCACTTTTCTCAACAAAGGAAATGACATCGTTATCTCTAAGGAGCCATGTTACATGAAGATGAAATCAGCCTTCAAATACATATGCAACATAAAATGTAGACAAACTCTTGAGAAATCTATTACTCAAATCAAGTAAAGAGTCTCAATGAGACATGTGCATAGAAATAGAGAAAACACTACTTGCATAGTTTATTCTCAACTAAGACTGCGCAGTCTATGGAGGTACTGCAGCAGTAAATACATGTACATGAATGATACAACAATGTAAGCTCAAATAAGAAAGGGGGAGAAAGGTCTCAACCCCTGAAAATACAATACAACAATCCTCTAAAAGGATTGAATGAAAACTAGACAAAATGGCATTTTTACCAAAATGCCAGAGTTGTTGGGCAGCTGCTGCAACTCAATAGAAACTGGAAATGAAAGGAGCTTGCTGAATATGATTCCTTTTCTGAAACAAATCCTTTGTTCAATCTTCTAGATGAAAGGCTGATCCTTTCATTGAAGATCTCACCACCCACTAAAATGCTGCAACCCTCACTGCAAATGCTCTCTATGGACTGCACAGTCAAGGAAGAGGGATGCTCTTCTGCTGAAGGAAAATGATTGGCCTGATGCCAAAGATGATGGAATGAAGATCAAAACTCCCTCACTGATCTCCCAAAGTAATGGAGACTCCTTCCTATGAAATGCAATGCCGGAAGTAGTGTTGAGGAACCCTCCCCTGCAACACCCAACAACACAACTCAACCACCAATGGAGACTGCGCTGGAGCTGAATGGAATGCTTTGGCCTCAAGCCAGAATATGGGGAAATGAAGAACACGCTCTTCCAAGAGCTACTCAATGGAAGAGATGGGATTCCCGCTCGGGAAAACTCAGTGCTAGCAACACTGCATCTCAGCTAAACAGCTGGAGAATGCACTTGTCTAAGAAGACAAGAGAAATGATCATCAAAAGCATGAATGAGAATGGTTTCTTAGTTCTCCTTTTAAACAAGTGGAGGGTGCTTTGTAATGGGCCCCACACCTTAGGGTTTCCTCTCTAGAATGATCTCCCTCTCTTGCAAACTGCGCTGGCCCACCAAGTGAACCTTATCTTCTCAATCTGCACAGTTAACTTGGCCTCTTCTAGGATTATCCACCGGAAAATTGTCTCTTTTCACACATGGGGTGTGAAATCCAGTTCTTTATTGATCCCTTTTCACATTATAAGGGTTCCTTTATTCATATTTTTATTATCAATGGGTTTCCTTACCCATTTATTCTCCTCCTAAAGAAAAAACAAAAGTTTTCAATGTTCCATAAAATTTTGGAACATTACAGAGAAGTGGAATAAACATTAAGGATATAATGTTAATGAATGTTGCAATGGGTGCCAAAATATTTTGGCATTTAATTATAAGCATATTTCACTAGTGTAAGAGAGATTTGGTAGAAAATAAAACTTCCAATGCAATAGGAAAAGATGTCTTGATAAGCCCCTTAATAACAACAACGGATCACACATAAGGAAGCCATGCAAATCGATCACTCCATTAATTGAATCTAAGCTCTCCTGGATTTTAGGCAGTTGTAAAAGAATTAATTTTTGGATTAATAAAATCATACAAAATCACACTTTGGAAACTAAATGCAAGCTTCCACCTCTTAAGGAATAGATGGGAAATCAAGGGCTCAACTCTTTGTATGACATCTCTATTTGGGGAAAATAAGTTATATGTTGGGATGGCTAGAACTTATCATCTTCTAAACCTATGCAATACTTGACGTCAAGGATATTCTCCTACCTAAAGGGGTGCACACTAATAAATAAGAATCAATAGGATAGCAAAGTATGGGGCAATAACTTTATTATATCAAACTTATCTATTAAGACCCAAAACAGGATCCTCCTAACCCCTACAAATCTATTTTTTAAAAGTATGTGCGGAATAAGGATGGACTTCCAAATATTATATCTTTTTTTGGATTATGGTACATGAAAAATTCTTGACCTGTTAAAATATTCAAATGTAAGTCCATGGAAATTCTCAATGTGCCTTATGTGACATTGATTTAGAAAACCACAAACATCTCTTTTTAATTCCCCCTACACTAAATAGGTCTATGATTTGAATCTAGATTTTAGTTTTGTTGTGCTAATTTCATCTTCAAAAATCTAAATAAGTTGCTGATCATTTGCTTCATGTGCATAGGTTTCTTGAGGTGTTTTTGTGTGTTAAACAGGTAAATGTGTTGAGTTTTATGTTAAATTCATGAGCATATTAACATTAAAAAAATGTTGAACAACATCAATAAAATGTACAAAAAACCATCAAATGATCCATTAACACAGTTTTTTTATGAAGGATTTCACCCCTCTTGGGCTACATCTCTTTCGTCAAGCTTCCATGGCTTGGGCCTCTATATTAGCTCAAAATGGAAAAAAAATTTGTTTACATTCCTCTAATGCTCATGAAACTTGCTCCAACATGCTCAGAATGTCCAAATCATCTAGGATAGACTCTTATTGAGCCCAATTTGGTCGAATTTTGCAAAATTTATGGCTCAAACAGTTTGGCCTAGGAAATCTCCTCCAAAACTAGAGAGAACTCCAATTAATCCCGCTAATTTTGGAGTTAGCGCCAAATTTGGCAGACTCTGCCATCTCCACCACCGAATTAAGAGCGGATTAATTAATGTAAGTGGGAGTTTAATTAGTGTTAAACAATTTTTTTAGTGCTAAACACAATTCGAATTAACATGTGATAAGCACATTTTAAAAATTGTTTATGGGTTAATTAAACCTACATTACGGTTTAACCCCATGCATTAAAAATAACCCTTCGCCACGATCTTAACACTTTGGTTCTGTTGTGAGGGGGCTGGCCTCCTCCTTCACCCACTAGTCCAACGGTGTTAAGATAAATATAAACCGCCAACATATATTGTTAAGAAATGATGGCGTGGTATGTTGGTAATTTATGTGGTTTGTGTGGGGGAGGTCACGGGGTTGAACCCGACTTCTGCCCTTCCGCCAATACATTTTTCCAACCATATAACACAATTCGACCTTTTACATAGTTGTATTTCATACTTTTGAAGGGGGCATGTGGTGAACTCCAGTGATATGAAAGGACTGTATTAATTTTGTTGTGCTAAGTGTCTTTTCAGTTTATAAACATGTGCATACTTGTCTCTTTAGTTGGCCTTAAGGATTGAGGATTTTAACCATGAAATGTAATGATTTTTAGTGAATTAGAAGCATGAAATAAGCACTAATAACATTGAACAACAGTGTAAAACAAAGAAATAATTCACCACATATCATTTACACAACATGCATGATGAAGTAGTTCACCCCTCCTGGGCTACATCTATTGGTTCAGCTCCCAATGGCATGTCCATCTTTCATTATGATAAACATTTTGCTATTACATGTAGTTATAGGCCTCTAATGACTATTTTCTCTGCACCAATGGCTCAAGAATGCTCCAATTAGTAAAAAATGACTCTTCATTCACTCTGAATGGGCGAAAATTGAGTCTCCTACTCTTTTGCCCAGTTACACCTAAAAAAACTCCACTAAAAGTGGAGAACTCCACTTAACTGGAGTTAATTTAGTGGATTATGCCATTAAAAACGTGCCTCCAAAAAATCCGCTAGAAATAACCATGGTTTTTAAGGTTAGTGGTTGGGGTGGCCACATGCCAACTTGAAACCACGGATTCCAAACCGCAACCATTGGAGCGGAACTTGGGCATGTAACTGTGGATAAGGTTTTAAATTAGAGTTGAAGTCGTGGGTTGAACGACATGTTAGCGTTGACCGTGTGGAAACTTAACAATATATGGTTGCATGTGACATAAAATATCAGAACCGCGGTAGGTTTCATTTTCTGTGGTTTTTATCGTACACATCGCCATGTGAACAAACCTCCGGAACCCATGGCGGGTTGGGATCGCCGGCGGTTCCAACCCCCGACGTGATTTGAAACACATATAAAATATAACCCGACTCCCTTTGTAGTTAAGGAATAAAGCGTAGAGTGAGTGGTATGAAATGTGTGTGCTGGGCAGGAAGTCGCGGGGTCGAGCCCTGTGGACCTCACCAAAATTTTGGCATACAGTTGCAGGGACACGTGGCGGCCTTAAAGCTGGCCACATGTCACCGAGTGATTGGATCCTCCATTACCTCGTACAACCAACTGACTAATAACATTGCGCCACTTGTCATCTTGGGGTTGGTTATGAGGAAAGGAATATTCCTCAAAATATTCCTTTTGCTGACTGTGCATCCCAGTGAACCCTGGTCAAACCGTCGCAAAATTTACCTATTTGACTTTTCGATCAAAACGCAATATCTCCCTCATACGGCATTGGTTTTTTGAACCATTCAAGGCGCCGGAATCAGGAAGACGAGATCTAAAAAACTTTCCTGGTTTCAACACAATCTTGTAACTTTAAATTTTAAGAAAAAAATATGAACTCCTGATCACTCCTCCCCATTGGGAAGCTTTTGGACCCCAAAAGACTTGATTACCTGTTCAGTAGATGAGGGTACAACTCCCTCACCTTTCCAACCTCCATCCATTTTTCCTTTCTTGGTTTAGTGCCTTTGAGCCCAACTCGAAGGTAGTCAACACTTCCCCTCTTGGATGCTCTTGTCCTCCTGTCAAGAATTGTGTCTTCTTTGAGCTCATCCAAAAATTCTGGCGAGAAATATTCAATAGAATGTAGCTGAACATGACTTCCTTGATCATCGATCAAAGGTGGCTCATACAAACGTAAGTTTTCAACATTAAAAACTGAATGCATTTGCATATATGAAGGAAATTCAAGTTGAAATGCATTATTACCAACTTGATTTATGATCTTGAATGGACCATAGCGAATGGGTTTGAGATTTTTACCTTCCCCTTGCATCCTTTCATTGCTAATGTGCAACTATACCTCATCTCCCTCTTGAAACTTGTGATCAACTCTATGTTTATCATGCCTCTCTTTGTATTTGCTTTGACTTTTCTCAAGCTGTTCTTGAACTTATTGATGTATAATTTGAATTTTCTCAATGAACTTTCGAGCCTTGTCAATATCACTATGACCATCAATTGCAACATCCTTTCCAAAGATGAAGTCTAATGGTGATTTTGGCAAATACCCAAAGCATACTTCAAAAGGTGATGTTTGAGTTGAAGAGTGCTTTGCTCGTTTGTAAGCATGTTGAATGTAATTTAGTTGTTCATCCCACAACTTACGATGTTTGTTGCAATATCCTCTCAATATATGCACAACGGTTCTGTTCACCACCTCAATTTGTCCATCTGCTCGTGGATGAAAAGTAGTAATTTTTTTCAAATTTGTGTCCATCATAATCCATATATTTGACCAAAAATTCCCAATGAATCTGGAATCCCTGTCACTAACAATAGAAGTTGGCAAACCATAATGAACCCAAACATGTTAAAAATAAAGTTCAGCAGTTTGTTCAGCAGTTGGTTTTCTTACATGGCATAAATATACACATTTTACTGAATCTATCCACAACAACATAAAGATAATCATGTTGTCTTCTTGACATAGGTATACCTCCAACAAATTCCATGGAGACGCTCTCCCATGGCCTTGATGGTACCGGTAATGGCGTGTACAACCCAAGCTTCCTATTACTAGGCTTGCTTGTTGCACACATAAAACAACCTCTTATAAAACGTGACACACTATATATCATCCGAGGCCAATAGAAATACCTCTGTAGATGTGCTGCTATTTTTCTTACCCCAAAGTGTCCAACAATAAGAGATGAATGATATTCTCTCATGACACTTAGCCTCTCTCCTTGTGGTATACACAAATTTCCCAAATGAAACAAAATTGTTATGCATGTGATAATATTTTTCTTCAACTTGATTCCCTTCACTCAAACTAGCATACACATCTTGAAAATCAATGTCATGTGCATATTGTTCTATGTAACTCTCATGTACAAAAAAATCATATTTGAGTAAAGTAGATGCACTAATGATTGGTCTTGAAATCATATCAGCAACTTGATTGAAAATACCTTTCTTGTACCTTATAACCAATTGAAACTATTGAATAAATCCCATCCAGCTGAAATGTCTTGATTGTTGTGATTTTGTTTGTGACTACAAGTACTGTAATGGTTGGTGATCGATATGTACAATAGTTTCTTTACCCATCAAGCAGTATTTCCAATTTTTGACACTTTGTACCAACGCATATAGTTTTTTGTCATATGTAGGATAATTAGTCACAACACCATTAAATGTTTCAGAATGAAATGTGATAGGCTTTCCATGCTTCAAAAGAACTACACCCATGGCATAATCACTAGCATCGGTTTGAATATCGAATGGTTGTCTCAAATTTGGTAATGTAAGGAATAGAGCTGAACTGATCTTGTCTTTTAAACATTCAAAAGCTTGATGTTGTTTACCTCCCCATTGAAAGCCTTTATTCACACTTGTCACTGCATGCATAGGAGTTGTGATGGAAGAAAAGTTAGCAATAAACTTTCTCCAATATTGAGCTGCACCTAAGAAACTTCTTACCTCAGTTATTGTTTTGGGTTTGGGCCAACTTCCACTTTATAAGGATCAATTCTCAACTCTCCTTCTCCTCCTACAATATGTCCCAAATATACCAAAGAAGTATTTCCAAACTCACACTTTGACATCTTAAGAAACAATTTCTCTTTCTTCAAAATATCAAGCACTCTATTCACATGCAAGACATGATATTCTCTTGTTTTGCTGAAAAACAATATGTCATATAAGTACACAATCACAAATTCATCAAGGAATGGACGCAAAACACTATCCATAACACACACGAAAGTTGTTGGTGCATTACACAAACCAAATGGCATAACTAGCCACTCAAAGGGTCCTTGTTTGGTTTTGAATGCAGTTTTCGATTTATCACTTTCTACAATTCTTACTTGATGATATCCACTTCATAAATCTAACTTAGTGAAAAACTTTGCTTCTTTCAGCTGATCAAGCAAATCATCTATTCTTGGGAGTGGGTAATGATTCTTTACCGTAATCTTGTTCAAAGCTCGAAAATCTACACACATGCGTTAAGTCCCATCTTTCTTTGGTATCAAGATTATGGGTGAACCGCATGGCGAGGTGCTTGGCCTTATGATTCCTTTGTCCAACATCTCTTTGATTTGCCTCTTTATTTCAACATTCTCCATTATCGACATGTGATACATATCGATGTTTGGAAGAGGATAATCTTGCTGCAACTGAATCTCATGCTGAATCTCTCTTTTTGGAGGCAATCATGTTGGCTCCTGAAACATCTCATGATGTGCATTAACTACATCGTATAAATATGATTTAAAATTAGGATCCAATCCCTCAAATGATTCATGATTAACATCAACTTTAGGCTTAATCAGTAGAAGAACAAAATTCTTACTTGAATTTACCAGCCTCTTTACTTGTCCAGCATTTACCATAGCAATGTTTGTCTTCTTGCGATGTGCTCTAACAATTTACTCCTTGCCATATTTGAATTAATGATATTTGTTCTCATGGCAATGGAAGATCACTTTCCTGTCATACAAGTAAGGACTCCCCAACACAATACCTGTTATGGCAAGCGGAACCACATCTAATTCAATTGTGTCAACAAAATTTGCAGTGATTGCAAACCACAATATACATTTCTTTGAAACCTGTAAATTTGCATCCTTACAAATCCAACCCAATGGGTATGGTTTTGGATGTGGTATGGTCTCAAGGTTAAGTTTCTTGAACAAGTCTTCAGAGATTAAGTTTGCTTTTGACCCACTGTCAAACAATGTTTCAATCTTGGTATGCTTGGATATGACCTTCACATGAAACAATTCAATTCTTTCTTCTTCATTTGGAGCATGTATGTGACAGTTTGATGTATTAGTACTGGGTTTAGTTTGAATTTATTTTCCCTTCATGTTCTTCAAACCCATGGCTGTAATCTTAGATTCATCACTTGAATCATATCCTAATTCATGTTGAGTTGTAGCTACATTTTTCTGTTTCCCTTTGTTATTGGGTTTCTTTGGCCTCATTTCAGGATGTAATTTCCAACAATGAGTTTCATCATGGCCTTCTTTTGAACAATGTTTACAAACCACTTTTTCTCCCTCTTTCTTAACAAATGAATTCTTTTTTCTTTTACCTTTTGAGGTATTTTCTTTGGATTTAACCTTAAAAGGTTTCTTTCTACCCTCTTCAGAAATGTTATTCCCTCTAACTTCTAAATGTGTGGCCTGAAAACATACTTCATCTAGACTAGTGTGGTTAAACATGAGATTATTATGTTTTAGGTAGCTATGTAAGCCTCCTATGTACTTGAGCAAAGTATCTTGGGTCTGCAAATCTACCCCTAATAAGAGAGCTCTTCTCCTAAATTCTTGGGTGTATTCTTGCACATTTTGTCCCTTCAATTGCGTAAAGTTTTTCCAGTTCATTATGGCTTTTTGCATATGATATAATGGATAAAACTGTTGTTTTATAGCAGTAATGAAATCTAACCATGATATACTAATCTTACCATGTTTCTTGATCTCCTCCTTTGTCTTGGATTCCCACAAAACAAGTGTTGCACCTTCCATTCTCAATGAAGCTAATTGGATTTTGGTATCATCATCTTGAAGGTTCTAGATTCTCAAATAGACCTCCAATTTCCTTATCCAATAATCAAGATTTTCTGCATTGACTTCACCATTAAACATTGGCAATTCAAACTTAACATCAAGTTTTAAAAAAGGACTTTTACCAATGTTCTTTGACTTGTGTGGCTGATGTACTGAAGTAGAAGTAGAGGATGATGATGATGAGGGTGAGGATGATGGCTCTCCATTGCCTCCATTTCCTCCATTCCCCTTCTTTGACTTATCTTCATCATTGTGACCTCCTGAAGATCCCTGTCCTTCCTTGTGAAGTTTGGATCCTTCTCCTTCTAGTCTCTCATTCCTTTCTTGATAAAGGATTCTAACCATCTCAGTCATTTCAAGAAATGATTTCGTGAAAACTCTTTCTTCCTCTTTGGGATCAAATTATTCATGGATTTCTCCTTCTCTATGAGACATGCTTAATGTAGCTTCTACTTCTTTAGGAGGTGAAATAGGTGGTGGAGATTATGGAAATCTTGCTCTCCTTTTCTTTGGCTCTTCTTGAGACCCTTCTGCTCCCACCAATTTGCCTTCTCCTTTTTTGAGCTTGAGCCTAGTAAGCATCTAAAAACTTGAAAATAATTAAACAATTCTTTGCACTAAATAACACCAGAGAATAAACTCTAGCACTGATACCAATTTGATCGGAAAGGACTGTATTATTTTTCTATGCTAAGTGTCTTTTCAGTTTACAAACATGTGCATACTTGTCTCTTTAGTTTGCTTAAGGATTGAGGATTTTAACCATGAAATGTAAATGATTTTTAGTGAATTAGAAGCATGAAATAAGCACTAATAACATTGAACATCAGTTTAAAATAGAGAAATAAGTCACCACATATCATTTACACAGCAGCCATGATGAAGCAATTCACCCCTCCTGGGCTACATCTGCTGGTCCAACTCCCAATGGCATGTCCATCTTTCATTATGCTCAAAATTTTTCAATGACATGTAGTTACATGCCTCTAATGGTTGTTTTCTCTACACCAATGGCTCGAGAATGCTCCAATTAGTCAAAAATGACTCTTCATTCACTCTTAATGGGTGAAAATTGAGTCTCCTATTCTTTTGCCTAGTTACACCTAGAAAAACTTCACTAAAAGTGGAGAACTCCACTTAACTGGAGTTAATTTAGTGGATTCCGCCACAAAAATGCACCTCCAAAAACTCCACTGGAACTAACCATGAAATTTAAGGTTAGTGGTTGGGGTGGCCACATGCCAACCCCAAACCACGGATTCCAAACCGCAACCATTGGAGTGGAATGGGCATGTAACTGTGGATAAGGTTTTCAACCGGAGTTGAAGTCATGGTTTGAATGACGTGTTAGCATTGACCGCGTAGAGACTTAACAATATATGGTTGCATGTGACATCAAATATCGGAACTACGGTGGGTTGCATTTGTTGTGGTTGTTATTGTAAACATCGCCATGTGAACAAACCTTCGGAACCGCTGGTGGGTTGGGACCGTCGGCGGTTTCAACCCCCAACGTGATTTCAAACACATATCAAATATAACCTGACTCCATTTGTCATTAAGGAATAAAGCGTAGAGAGAGTGGTATGAACTATGTGTGTTGGGCAGGAGGTCATGGGGTTGAGCCCTGCGAACCTCACCAAAATTTTGGCATACGGTTGCAGGGACACGTGACGGCCTCAGGGTTGGCCACGTGTCACCAAGTGATTGGATCCTATTACCTTGTACAATCAACTGACCAATAACATTACGCCACTTGTCATATTGGGGTTAGTTCTGAGGAAAGGAATATTCCTTTTTCTGACTGTGCATCCCAGTCAACCCTGGTCAAACTATCGCAAAATTTACCGATTTGGCTTTTCGATCAGAACGCGATATCTCCCTCATACGACATCGGTTTTTCGAACCGTTCACAGTGCCAGAATCAGGGAGACGAGATATATGAAACCATACTAGTTTCAAACCAATCCTGTAACTTTAAATTTTGAGGAAATTTTATGAACTCCTGATCATCTAGTCTAGCCATGTGTTTGCATGCCATTAGTTCATTCCCAAACTAATAAAAACGTTGCAATCACCCACTTAGCAACCAGTCTTGAAGTGACACTTGTCATAGTGTCATTGGATGAAATGAAGGAATATTCTAGAATATTATTTTTTGTTGACTAGGCTGCCATGTCATCATTCTACCATTTCTGCCAAATTTTTAGTTGTTTAGGAAAAAAAACAACGGGCTCTATCTTCCTCATATGGAGTCGGTTTTCGAAGAAATGAATTACGTCAGATTCCTGGCGACGAGCACTTCGTGGTCATTCAGGTTCCGATCAATTTTGAGCACTTCAATTTTTTAGCTTAACACTGAGCACCTGATTATTCCTCCCCACTAGAAGCCTTTTGGACCCCAAAATATCTTTGATTACTGAACATGTGAATGAAGGTACAGTTCCCTCACCCTTCGAGTCTCAATCCACTAAAATTTTCCCATTTTCATCAACTTGATATTTTCACAAAAACTATTCGTTTTCCTTGACCCTTGAGACCCTCTCTTGCTGTTGTAGACACTTTCATGCTGCAATTTCCCTGAATTTGCAGAGCAACAAGTTGTCCTTGAAGAAATAAACTTGTTCCCACCTCGATCGTCAATCAAAGGAAACTTGAAAACTATCTCACCTCGAACACTGTCATCGTTGCGATTCTTAGTTGATCTTGCTTTGTAGTTGCATCGAATTTTGAATAAGTGTTTTCAAAATTTCCATGTACCTTTTGGAAACAAAAAACAAGTACTTGTGGAACCTATGAATTCTTTGTCAAATTGGTTTGGCACTTTCTCTTTTATCTTTTCTCTCTATTTCATCGACATCTTGTTTCCAACACTGCTCAACACTGATGTTGATTGATGCAAATCTTTCACATTGTTTACCTCCTTTCAAAGGAAACCCGTTAGAGTCCTGAAACATCTTATTACAAGCATAAGAAACTTCAATGAAATAAAATTTTTCATTCAATGCATATTTTTGAAATGTCTCATTCAAAACATATATATGCTTGATCATTATCAAAGTCAAAATTTGACTTGCATTCACTATTCTCTTCATTTCTCTTGCATGTATAGGAGACAAAATTCTCTTCTTCTTATGCGCTCTAACTATGTACTCAATTCCATCCTTAAACAAGTGATACTTACTCTCATGGCGATGAAATACTTCTTTCCTATCATAAAGATGAGGACTTCCAAAAACAATACTTGAAATCTCAAGCGACACTACATCAAGTTCAACTTCATCAAGAAGGTTTGGATTGATTGCAAACCCTAGAATGCACTTCCTTGTTACCTGCAAGTTTTCATTCTTGCATATCTACCCTGAAGGATAAGGTCTTGGATGTATAATAGTTTCAAGTTTTAGCTCCTTAACTAAGTCTTCGGAAATCAAATTAGCTTGAGAACCACTATGAAATAGTGTGTCTATCTTCGTATGTTTAGAAACGACTCTAATATGAAGGAGTTAGATTCATGTATCTTCATATTGAGTTACATTGGAACAACTTGAAGAACTAGTGCTTGCTATGTTCTTACTTTTCAAACCCATTTTTGTAATCTTGGTTTCATCTCGTAAATCTGAACCTAAGTCATATTCAATTATTGCAGCCGTTTTCCCCTTCTCTTTGGCTTTAAGTTTGTCTGGCTTTAACTCTAGATTAAGTTGCCAACAATGGTCTTCATCATTTCCATTCTTCGAACAATGTTTACATGTGAATTTCTATTTCTCTTTTTTGATAAAGCTATTTCTCTTTCCTCTTCCATTAAAATTGCCCTTTCCTTTACCCTCATACTCAAATAAACTATCAATTTTCTCATCTGCACTCTATTTCCCTCTTACTTCTAGATGTGTGGCTTGAACACAAAACTCACATAAGTTTGTGGGATTGAACATGATAATAGTATGTCTAAATTAATTGTGCAAACCTCCAATATAATTTAACAAATTTTCTTGAGAATACAAATTGACACCCAAAATAAGAGCTCTTCTCCTAAATTCATGAGTATAATCTTGCACACTTTGCCCTTTCAATTGTCTAAAATTATGCCAGTCTATAATGGCTTTTTGCATGTAAGCTAGAGGATATATTTTCCTTTTAATGGCAGCAATAAAATTTGACCAAGGCATTGAGATATTATCATGGTTTTTAATCTCTTCTCTAGTCATTTCTTCCCACCATACAAGTGTTGATCCTTCCATCCTCAAGGAATCCAATTGAATCTTTATGTCAGCTTCTTGAAGGTTATGAATTATGCAATAAACCTCCAATTGATGAATCCAATTATCTAGCTTCTCTGCATTCACTTCGCCATTATACATTGGAAGCTCAAATTTGACATCAAGTTTGAGTAAGGGAGTTTTTCCTTTTGGGGTTTTTGAGTGAGTATGGGTGGTTTTGGTTGTGGAAGTGGAAGATGATGTTGATGCTGATGATGAGGATGATGATTAAGATGGTGGAGATGGAGGAGGATTTCCTCCACTGCCCTTTGAATCCTTCTCTTCATCGCTTTTGTATTCTGAGGTTCCCTCTCCATGTGGAGACTTAGAATTCTCTCCAACCATCCTAGTGCTCCTCTCTTCAAAGATGATCCTAACCCTTTCAGTTAGGTCATATAAATCCTTCTTGTATGCTTCCTCTTTTGAAATACCTTCAATCTCTCCTACACTTGACATGATGGCTATGGATTCAAGCTCAGCTTCTGGTGCAACTTGTACCTCATCAATCTCAGCTATAGATAAAACTTGAGGTGCTTCAAGTACAACTGTGAGTGAAACTTTGGGTGGAGATAGTGGCCTTGTGGCTCTCCTTCTTCTGGTCCTAACCTCAGGACTAGCAACCAACATTTTCCCTTCTCCTGTCTGCAACTTTAACCTTGTAAGCATCACAAATTTGCAACCATTAAAACCCTATTTGCACAAAAATCAAGAAAATAAAGCAAATAAACTCTGCTATGATACCACCTTGATCTGAATCTAAATGTTAGTTTTTGTGTGCTAATTTCATCTTCAGAATTTTAAATAATTTTATGATCATTTTCTTCATGTGCATAGGTTTCTTGAGGTGTTTGTAAGTGTTAAACAGGTAAATGTGTTCAGTTTTGTGTTAAATTCATAAGCATATTAAGATTAAAACAAAATGCTAAAAATAAACAATAAAATGTACAACAAGCCATCAAGTGATCCATTAACACAGTGTTTTGATGAAGGAGTTCACCCCTCTTGGGCTACATCTCCTTGGTCCAGCTTCCATGGCTTACGCCTCTGTATTAGCTCAAAATTGAAAAAATGTGTTCTTTACAATCCTCTACTACTCCTAAAACCTGCTCCAACATGTTCAGAATGTCCAAATAATCTAGGATAGACTCTTCTTGAGCCCAATTTAGTCAAATTTTGCAAAATTTATGGCTCAAACAGTTTGGCCTTGGAAATCTCCTCCAAAATTGGAGAGAACTCCAGTTAATCCCGCTAATTTTGGAGTTAGCACCGAATTTGGCGAACTCCACCATTTCCACTGCTGAATTAAGAGTAGATTAATTAATGTACATGGGAGTTTAATTAGTGTTAACATAAATTTAAACCGACAACATACATTGTTAAGAAACGATGGCACAATATGTTAGTAAGCTATGTGGTTTGTGTGGGGGAGGTCGTGGGGTCGACCCCAACCTCCACCCTTTCGCCAATAAATTTTTCCAACCATATAACGCCATTTGACCTTTGACATAGTTGTATTTCAGATTTTGGAAGGGGGCACGTGGCAACCTCTGGGCTAGCCATGTGTCCTCATGCCATTGGTTCATTCCCAAACCAATAAAAACACTGCAATGACCGACTTAGCAACCAATATTGAAGTGACACTTGTCATAATCTCATTGGATGAAATGAAGGAGTATTCTAGAATATTCTTTTTTGCTGACTAGGCTTCCATGTCATCATTCTTCCATTTCTGCAAAATTTTTAACTCTTGAGGAAAACAAACAACATGCTCTATCTTTCTCATACGGAGTCGGTTTCTAATGAAACAAATTGCGCCGAATTCCTGGCGACGAGCACTTCACGACCGTTAAGGTTCTGATAGATTCTGAGCACTTCAATTTTTGAGCTTAACACTAAGCACCTGATCAGTCTATGAGTATGCCTTTAAATAACTTACAAACAAAAAACTACCTATAGAAGCATGTAGAAACATTTTGTCTCTCTAGCTTAGACACTACAAAGGCTCCTTCTTAGACAAATTGATCCCCAAAAGAGTTTGGTTTTCATTTCCAAAATAACTATATTGGAAAATCTAGTTGGCATGCAATAAAATGATCTTTCAAAATGGGAGAATAAGTGTAATTATCATTGCAACAATAGTTAAGAACTTAATGATTTAAGCCCTCTACTCTAGAGGTATCAAAGGCCATAAGGTTTTTCTACTTAGTAATGATGAAAGGACTTGGATGACAAATCCATTGATGGGGAGTGGTCTAACTAAACAACTACCCACAATCCATCTCCCAGTCCCTTTGGAAAATTTGAATGAAGGAGGATGCCTTTCATCAATTACAATAGCACAAACAAAAACATATTCTCTTCTTCAATGGGCCTTAAAATCAATTCCTAGGTTGTAGGCATTAGTGGGAGCATCATTGGTCCTAGAGTAAATCTAGAACTAGGTTGTGCTCGGGGTCTTCTAATAGCCATCGATGATCAAGTTGAAGATTTTTCTCTCCTTTAAGGGATCAAAATCATCAATTCTTACTACACATGATCTCTAGTTATTATGGGGAATTTATCAATCCTTATCAAATTTATGAACAAGTAGCATATTCTATTTGATATTACCTTAGCTATACTAATTACTATAGTATAAGTTGAAGCATCTTGGAAAGAATAGAGTTTTATCATATCTTAATCATTTTGAACAATCAAGAAGATGACCAAGCCATTCATGCTGATGAGCCTCAGTATCACAACAAGAATGTTAAGAATCCCAAGGCTACTAGCTTTAATTATCAGCCCGGGGTTCGTACAAAATTAAGAGGTGACATTGCTATATGCACAGTAGGTCAAGTTATACTCATGCCACCTTCAAGCAATGGACCATATTAAGGCATACGAAGACCACTTTTTCATCTAGCTCAAGGAAGGAAATTGCATGAAAGGAGAGAGTAATATTCTTATTGCAAGAATAAAAACATTATTCTACTTGTAGAAATGAAAATGTTATTCATCCAAATGTAAAGGATGGCCCTAGTTGCAGGAATGTAAAGACTATGTTATTTGTAGAAATGGAAATACTCATCTATTTCCATAAAGTAAACTCTATTATACTTGAAAAAATGTGAATCATTATTCTAATTTCAAAATGTGAAAAGTTGCTTTAAAAAGGAAATTAACCTATGCAATAACAACGCTTGTAACTAAAAGCCTAAGAGAGCATAAACTAAAAAAAAACATGCCTAATCGACTTTGCATTGATAAATAAAATTCTTAATGATTGTTTTGAAAGAAAATTAGATTTAATGTTAGATTCCATGTGCATGCCATAAGAAAATCATCATTATTGTTCAAATTTCGAAATATGTCATCTAACCCTAAATGCACAATTGTGTTGCAGTGAAGAAAAGGCAGGTCTAAAGTGGTCTTTGGTCCTCCTCAATCTTGGATTCAAAGTCTAGGGGTCATTATTAAAGCCTAAGAGACAAAAATCAAGCTTTTGGAGCAAATCTAGTCAAGTTCACGTGGTGGTATAGGATGCTACATGATTGTTACATGATTGCTAGAAGATGTTATAGGATTGCCCTGTTTTGCTACAGGATTGGATCTGTGAGCATATCGATGGTGGAAAATGTGTTCTGAAGGTGGGAAATGGTATATGAGTCTAAATGAAGGTTGTATGAGGTTTTTTCCGAGCCTAGAAACTCTTAGAGGCCCACCTTACACAAAATGAAATGAACACGGTGTCCTTCAATAACCCAAAAATATGGCTCGGTGGCAAAGTTTTGACGTAAATGTGAGATGAAAATGAAGAGGTTGATGATGAAAAGAGAAATGTAGGATGAGTGTGCCAACCATGCAAGCCACTGGAAGTACCTGAAGACCAAAAAATAATCCCTTTTTTCACTTGGAAAAAAGGAAAGACTAATGATCAAATTTCAACAAAATGAACTAAACAAGGAAGGATGAGTTGAATTGTATGAAACCAAATAACACAAAAGGCTAAGCTTAATTTTATTTCATAAAAATTCAATCTATCTTTTAGCATGCATTTGACCTAAATCCATGAAAGCTTAAAGAAGAATGTAATTTAACTCCTAAATATGAAAAAAAAGAGTATGTAAAAGAGCAATAATCTAAGGTCTAGCAATTTGCAAAGGAAAATAACTACATATTTTTGGTTTTCTACTGTATACTCTTCAACCACACTTCCCACAAGAGAGGTGGTAACCAATATTTCAACAACAAGAAAATTGCGAGCAAACTTCTACTAAGAAAGAAATAGTTGTTGCTACTAAAATTTATGCATAAATAAGATATCCAAAGAGAGATTGGAGCCTATAGGTTGGGCCTTAACCCACGGGGACTCATCCCTCTGAAAAAAAACTTAGATGTGAAATAACAACAAACCTTTCTTTGACATAAAATAAATTTCAAGAACATCATGCAAAGGAAAATGAAAATGATAGTCTCAAGCTCTTATCTCTTAGTAGATCTTCCCTTGCTCAAAAATTTGAATCCTATTCAGCCCTTAGGTTTGTTTATTTATAAAAAGATGATTCAGGGGAAACCCCCTTGTAAACAAGACTGATTCCCTCCAAAATATCGAAAAAATTGGATCTAGCTCCCTTAGATCCTCACAATTACTTGATAACATTGGTTGCTAGTAGACTTCGAGTTGTAGATGAGTGATTTTAAGGATCAAGTCGAGTTGAAGCAAATTAAATTTAGGGGACAAGCCTCCTACATCCCCTCTAGTTGCCTCAAACATGTCTATTCATAGTAAATGCACTCAAAAGTGATCTTTCTCCTTCACATTAACCACATTAGGCCACAAAGTATGAAAAACATACTTTAGTCTTCCTATTAAGCACATATTGAAAGTTAGAGAGTGACTTCCTCAACATTAGGGATTCCATGCAGTCAGGAGTTTAAAGCAACTCCTTTTCCGTTGAAATGGTGGGTCCGACTGGGGACACAGGGACCAGTTTTCCATATAAGAAAAGAGTTTATATAACAATGGAATAAAATCAACACAAATGGAGTGATATATTTTAATGATAACATAAATAAAACTAATTCTAACTACTTCCCGAGATGGACCAATTTATATGATTACAGAGTAAGATTTCATAAGCATGCAACAATATAGATCATTTGCATACTAAATCAATGTAAGCACATTAAAGAAACTAAATGAATGTAATTGATTTAGTTGATGAAGAACATTAATCATATAACAAATCTCAAAGTCACTTATCTAACAACATATCATTCAATACATTTTATCAATAGTAATAAGAATATATATCATTTCAATGCTTATTAGAAAGAGACAAATAGATAGAAACAAGTTTGCTAAATCTTAGAAACATAAAATGATTAATACACAGATAATAGTACCTGTTTCATCATAGCTTATTTCTGAAAAGATAGCCTCTCGGCTTAGACTTTCAATTAGATACTCTGTTCAAACAATAGTGTAAGTTCCAAAAGCCTCCTTCTCAAAAATCTGGACCCCTTTCTAAATACATGAAAGGGGTTTAAATACTAATTAATATTACAAAAATAGAAGACTTGTGAAATAAGTCTTCTTAATATAATCTAAACTATAAACCAAAAACTAGGAAATTAAAATGCAGAAGTTATAACAGTCTCAAGCCTGTTTCTCGGATCTACTCTTTAACTTTTCCTTGAGCTAGCATGCTTTGATCATATATTCGAGCTGGGGGGGATGCATTGGATGCATTATCATCTGGCTCATGAATATTGCATCATTGAGTGTTGGAAGAAGTCGAACTACTGCGTTGGAAAGACACCTCAGCACTCCCAATTAACTGTGAGGCTTGATCGACAAATACCAGTAGATTTCCATATTTAAAACTATGTCAAGAGCTTTCCTACTTGATGTTTCTTGCCAATATTGTTTCAAAAGGCTAACTTCCGGCATAGTGTCTTTTGGAATTTCCTGGATAATATTGGCTTGTAGAAGAGAATATTTTATATACTTGGAGATGTTGAATGACATATTTTTAGCTCTAATGATAGCTAATTCTACACTTTTCATTTTCATGTCCCAGTCTCCAAATATTATATCATTTATTGATTCTTCAAGACGAGGAAGATCAACTACTCTTCCTTGTACAATGCCTTGCCAATCTATATACTTTGACACTTTATCATCAATTTCTTCATAATAAATCCTCAAATCAGAAATTTGAGTGACTAAATGATCACTTATTTTAATCTTCTCTTGAATCTCTTTGTACTTTGGATATAAAAATGTCTGTTGGTTTACCAACAATGTTTCAAGTTATATTGCTTCTTTCTTTACCTCATCTGGATTCTCCTGGAGCTTTTGAATGTTATACTGTAATTGATGGACTATTAAATCCTTTTATTTAATTTTATTTTCGAGTTTGAATTTGAGACCTTCAAACTCTAGTTGCAAACTATTAATACTTGATTGTAACTGCTTCTCTATCCTTTGTTTTTCATTAAAGACACTTTGCTCCATTTGAGCCATTTTTTGATCTTTCTCCATGATTAATGACTCAATGTCTATTGCCTTATAAATAGTTGTGTCTGCATAAGCACCTGCAAACTAAGATAATCGGCTAAGTTCTTTTCCTAGAGTTGATTGAGTTCCTTTCCAAAGAACTTGCATTGATGTTGTGTCCATAGGAATTTCTGGAGAATCTTCAATCTTTCGTTTCTTATTTGAACTGGATACAACAACTTTATGCTTTGTACTGTAAAATACATCCAATGGATGTATTTCCTCAACCTTCATAATTATTTATGTTGTTGGAAATGCAGGGATGATCTCCATGTCTTGGGCCGATGTTTCTTCTTGTTTCTTCTTTGTATCATTGATCTTTAGTGTCTAATTTTGCTGAAGAGCAATTTCGGAAACCTCTGCAGTGAATGAGATTTCTCGACTTTATCTTTGATATTTAGAATAATTTAGGTTAGAGGAAACTTGTTGAACGGTTGATTCACCTATATGAATTTCCGTTTTTAGAGAATATTTAGTAGGAAGAGTTTCTATCAAAATAGAATTATGATCAACAGGAGTATTAGTATTAGATAATGTTTTTTCAAAAGTTTCCTAGTCTTGAATAAACCTCTCCTCTTGTGGAACATCCACGATTTCTAGTTCTACCACTGATATTGGTACCTGAACTGGAGGAATCGAAATCAGAATTTGTTCTGCTTCTGGCACTTGAACCTAAACTGAAGTAATCAAAATTGGTTTTGGCACTGGCCTGTGGAACATGTAGTCTGGAAAATGAGAATTCCTCTGTTCACGATATTTTTTGAATTGTATCAATTCTTCTGGAATGAACCTTACAGTTTCTATTTTCAAAACCCTTGAGAATTTTGGAATTGATTTAAACACATCGTCAAATTTATCAGTCTCGCTTGTAAATGCCCGCAATTTAACTTGATTGGTTATTTCTATGGAAACACCATATGAATCATAACTTCTGTTCGGTAGAATTGAGAAATTGAAATGTTTTCATCGATTAATTTCAAGAAAGTCATGCTTGAAATTGTTGAGATTATATGACCCACATGAAATAGGAAAAGTTTGCCAAATTGTCTTTTTGGCTTCTTTCAGAAATTTAGTCAACCCATTACCTACGATCTGATAAGAAATCTCTTTGGCCAATAATTTATCTGGTATATATAAGGGTAGGACATGAGGGCAAGCATGAATTCCAAAAATTTGGATGTATGTGAAAAATTCTTCACCGAACCACCTTCCTATAGGCTTGAGACTTCTATTGGATTCATGGGTGACTCTAGAGATTTTCCTTTCGAAAATGACTTGAAAAACCGGGAGCATTATATCATTACATATTTTAAACATATGAGAGTGGTATTTTGATCCCCACAGGAATTATAACTGTACAAATATGGGGGTTTTGAATTCTCTGGTCCATTTCCATCCTAATGTCAAAAATTCAGTAGAAAAACAGACAACATCTAGGATAAAAGAACTCATATAAAAGGGAGTGATTGTATTGGACGGAAGATTACGATTTTTTCTATAGAAGGTGATACATCTAGTCAAATTATTAGACAGAATATTAGCCCAATCAATAATATAGCCGTCAGAGGATACTTCTATCAGGGGTGTCCAATATTCGTTAAACTTGGTTTTATTTGAAGACCCAAAAAGATGACACATCATTGCAGAAATTTGCAAGAAAGGGATTTTAAGATAAACTATTGAGTACATACCCTTATTGTTGTGTTTATGGTGATTAGGATCATTTCTCCAATCCTTAATCACATTTGCAGGGTGCTCATTCTCTCGCATGAATTCTTGGACAAAATAGTTGTCATATCTTTTCTGGGGCTCAGGAAATTTATACATTTCCTTCAAATCTGCAGGCCTGAGAGAACTAATGGTTGTTCTGTTTATGGTAAAAAACTGTCTATCTCGGATGTACACATGATCTAACACCCATTTTAGTAAGACAATGTATGGCAGCATTTTAGGATGTGCAACAATTATGTGCAGAAAAGAGTTAGTTGCATCGGACCATGAGTCCGAATCAGTGGATGCAGAATGATTAGCTACAACTCTTATGTTCAAAATTACTTGTGGATTTTCGTTCTCAGACAACTTATAGATCCCTTCCCAACTTGAGGAACCAATTTCTAGGTTGCATGCTGTGTTTGATACTAAAGGAGCCATCTCATTGTCTTCCTCTTGTTGAACAACTAACTGAGGTGGGGTGGCGGACTTCCTTCATGCTTTAATCAACCTCGACATCCGTTTATACCTAAGTTTCTGGAATTACCCTTTTGAAAGAAAACTAGAGAGCGTAAGCTGAGATCACGTTAAATGTTATTAACTGTCGTATCACCTTAACTCATGCATAATGGGAATCCTTGGTATTAAATATGAAATCATTATAAAATCGATTGCAATCCTCGAGATCATAAAAACACCTGAATTATCATTAAATTGATAGCATGTGGTTCATGTGAGTTTGAAAGTTGCTATCTTATCGGGATCCGTAAATTGGATTTTTCATGATTAGCGAGTTTCTACCTTTCGCAAGAATGTGCGACATGCGACAATGCGATATTGCGATGGCTTGTATGTTGGATGACAGATTGCGATATTGGTATCCATTACATAAAGTACTTCGCACATCGACGTTTCACAACTTCGCATATCGACTTTTTGGAATTCTACATATCAACATTTTTTGTTTCGGTGATTTATACTTCGGTGATTTAGTTCCCGCTTCTTGTAATTTTATTCCTTTATGGGTTCCTTAGAGCGTTTTTTATTATTTTCTTATGTTTTTTAAGAAAGAAACAATTTAGTCTAATAGACTCAAATTCTAATTTTTATTTCTAAAATGAGTTTAATCCTAAGAATTATTTAAAAGGGTCCCCATTGTTCTTTCTATACTATTTATTTAGAAAAATGGGGGGTTTTTGTAATACTGCAACAACACATTATAGCCCAAAATATGTTAATTAATGTGAGAAAAGAAGAAATTGTAGGCTGGAGGATAGAAAAATGGGCCTTTTAATATACCTATTGATGCAGCCCATCATCACCCCCCTATTGAAGGTGTTGCTCACCCTCTAAGGAACTTACTCACTAATTTGTAGCTCATGCATGACCCTGGTGGCCTCTCTGGCATCCCAATAAACCTCAGATGGTGTGCCTTCTTGTGGATAAAAATATGCATTTGCCTCTATGGTGACCCACCCACTTTGTTCCTCTTCTTGATCTCTTCTCTCTTGTAAGCCTAATTGAAAGGAAGGACTGAGATTTAGCCATATCCAATTGATCTTCAATCTTTAAAAAAATATCTTGTAGAGTGGGGTCCTTTCTACGACATTCCTCAACCTCTCATGGGAGTGGTACTCCCTGGGATGTAGACTGTGGGGCAAAGCATTCCATCTCCTCTAGCATGCCTAAAAACTCTCATTCACAAAAAGCCTAAAAATGTCTTCAAAATGAAGGATGTATTTCTCTTGCTTCTCCAGGTAGCGAGGGGCTAGTTTAGGGTCTACAAAGATGAGTTTATGGTTACTTATGATAACCTTGGGACTTGTTAGTTCTGCTCTGTTATATAGAGACTCACTTGCTTCCTTGGCCATAACTTTCTTCACTTCCTCAGCCCTTTCTTCCTCATGGACAAGCCAAGAGGATAGCGCCATTAGTTGTGCATCTCCCAACCTTGAATTGGGGTCCCAAAAGTTCATGTTTGTGAGGATCATGCTGTGCATGTATAATTCAACAAATTTGGCCTGGTCTTCAATGATTGCTTGTTGGCATAAGGCAATGGAATTCTTATAATCTTGAAATGGGAGAGAGCCATATTGTGCCAATGTCTCGACTTGAAACTACATCCATTTTTCTTTGAGGAATATGGCATATGATTTGGATGGTTTCCTACACTGGATGGCCTCCATAGACAAACTTCCCATAGTGGTAAGTTGTTCCTCTTTTTCCTATAGTTTCTCTCTTAACCTTTGATTTTATTAATGCAATTTATCCCTCATGATTGATTATTTTAGCCTCAATTTAGTCATTTCCTTACCCATTTATTGCATATTTTCCTCCATGAATCCTACTTCCTCCACTTTCTTCGATTTGGTAATCTGCATCCATTGAAAAGTTCAACTTCTCTCATTTTCTAACTCAAATAGGAGGGGAATTGCAAAATTTTTGGGTATAATTATTCCTACTTCAACAAACTTGTAATAAGATCCAAGATCGGGTTGTGTATTAGGCTCTTGGAGTCCTTATGGACCTCCTTCTCCCTCCTTGGGTGATTTTGTCCCTTCTTGTAGTATTTTCTCCTTATCCTGTAGCAATTTTTCTATTTCCTGTAATAGGGAAGTTTCTTCCCGTGTCTTCTTAACTTTAGCTACCCTAGTGGTTGGCCTCCTTTGGTATGTTTGAGGTTTCTTTACCTTATATTTGAGGGATGTGACGTCCTCAATTTTCCTTTTACCTCATCCCAATTCTCCTTTTCGGCGGCTGGAAAATTTCTTAATTGTGATTGGGAATGTTGAAGGAGCTTGAGGCTTCCTTTGTTTGATCCTAGAGCTTTTCCTCCTTTTGAAGTATAAGCAGCCCTGCTCGGGTTTCCTCCTTTTGGTTTGTATGGGTTTGCTAAGGGATTCCAGGGTGGAAACCACCTCTTGTTCTACATCCCCTCTTAAGAGGCTTGTTTCTCTTGTTTTCTCTTCTTATGAGGTCTAGAGGGCTCCCCAAGGGTCTCTTCTGCTACCTCTGTTTCCCATTTCTTTTCTTTTCTCTCTTTTATAGCTTCTTCTTCAATTTCCTCTTCCTTATTTTTAGCTTCTTCTTCCTATTATTCAACCTCTTCTTCCTCCTCTTGTTCACCTTATTCCTTAGCAGTTCTATATTTGATGGTCTCTTCATGATTTTTCGGAGATTGGGCTTGTGTCTTGATGAAGGACTCACTATATATGTCCACAAAATCAATCCATAACACATATCTCCTGAGGTGACTCAAGGCATTCATAATAATGAGCCTTATGAGGCCATGATGGAAAATGTATTGGTGCTTACATTCTCTCACCCTTTGGATCATTTCAATCATTGATTGAAGGAGAAAATGTGGAATATTGAGCCTCCTTGGGATGGGAAACTCTGTTTGGAACCTAAACACATAGATTAGTCTAAATTTATATTCATGCACAACACTCAACCTTTCTTCACAAGATATGTACTTTAGGATGTTATAGGCCACTTCATCCTAAGGGTGTTGGACCCTTAGTTAAACTGAGAGGGGCAGGGGGTGAATCGGTTAAACACATTCATGGACTTTTAAAACTTTTTCATTAACACTTGTTTACACCTTCATTTCATGTTTAGCTTAACTTGTGAGTAATCTTAGAATGTGAGCAACAAGCATTAGTATAATGTAACAATAGACTTAATATGAGAGCAGCAAGTATTAAGCAGATTAGATAAACCACATCAACACATAAACATCATGCACAAAGACACCAGATATAAGTGGAAACCCATAAAGGGAGAAAACCACATCTTATTATTATTGTGATGCAAAGGCAAGCTCCAAATCCCTCTCACCACTATTTTTCTACAGGCACCAACCTACAGGAGGCTCCTACCTCAATTCTACAAGCTACAACTTGCAAGGAAGCTCCAACTCCAATTAATTTTCTATAGGCACCAACCTACAGGAGGCTCCAACCTCAGTCAGCTACAACTGACAGCTATCAAGCTACAACTTGAAGTGGAAGCACCAAATCCCATCTATTTTCTACAGGCACCAACCTACAGGAGGCTCCAACCTCAGTCAGCTACTACTGACATCTATCAAGCTACAACTTGATAGGGAAGCTCCAAATTCCTTACTCTTTCAAAAGAAAACACTTGCTGATTTACCTTGGATATCAACTCTGTTCTATAGCATCTCTTCTGTTGTCCATCAGTCCTCATATCAGCCCTGCATCATCTCTGCTCAACTCCTCCTTCTTCTTGTCTCACTACTTCATTTCTGCATTCTCTAAAGGGAGCAGCAAGTATTAAGCAGATTAGATAAACCACATCAACACATAAATATCATGCACAAAGACACCAGATATAAGTGGAAACCCATAAAGGGAGAAAACCACATCTTATTATTATTGTGATGCAAAGGCAAGCTCCAAATCCCTCTCACCACTGTTTTTCTACAGGCACCAACCTATAGGAGGCTTCTACCTCAATTCTGCAAGATACAACTTGCAAGGAAGCTCCAACTCCCATTAATTTTCTGCAGGCACCAACCTACAGGAGGCTCCAACCTCAGTCAGCTACAACTGACAGCTATCAAGCTACAAATTGATGTGGAAGCACCAACTCCCATTTATTTTCTGCAGGCACCAACCTATAGGAGGCTCCAACCTCAGTCAGCTACTACTGACATCTATCAAGCTACAACTTGATAGGGAAGCTCCAACTTCCTTACTCTTTCAAAAGAAAACACTTGCTGATTTACCTTGGATATCAGCTCTGTTCTGTAGCATCTCTTCTGCTGTCCATCAGTCCTCATATCAGCCCTACATCATCTCTTCTTATCTCCTCCTTCTTCTTGTCTCACTACTTCATTTTTGCATTCTCTAACTTTTCACTGCATCTCGTTATGCTCCTCCTTCTTCTTATCTTTTCTGCCTCAATCTTCGGTACTCTGCATTCTCTTTTCTTACGTTCTCTAGCTCTCTAACCTCTTGCAGATTTCTTATTTTCTTCAAATCTCTTCAATTCTGCTGCACACCCTCTTCTTCTCTCACTCTTCTTTCGTCAACCTTCTCCCCTTGGATATTACCCCTTTTTATACAAAATAGCTTCGTGGCTGTTTGTATCCTACTAGGAATTCGAAATGGACAACCATGTCTCTTTGCCTTCTGCCTTCTCATCTCTTTTACCTGCTCATTCAGAAAATATAACTGTAGGTACCAATTTAACATTACAGTGGGATATTTGTTCTCTTCTGGAGACTTGCCAATGCATCACAACAATATAAATTAAAATTATTTACATTTAATTACAATGAGAACTCCAGCTCACTCATTCAGCCTCTTGGCTAGCTGCGCATTTGTATTTTCTTTGACTGTGTCTTTGTCCCTTTCCGCTCTGTTTGTTTCCTTATTCTCTGTCGCAAGGTAACGGCCATATGCCATACATTTGTAACTGTGCTTTTTATATCAGCGCCTTTTATATATATATATGCAACTGCTGACTTTAAATCTGGAAAAATTCCAACCCTTTACACACGGCAAGTGTCTTGTTGATGTGGTGAGTTCTGCAAGCGGAACATACATACACACCGGCTTTTGTTTTATGGCCCAATGCGATTGCACACATCGCAATCATTTTACATTAACAATCGCCCTCCACCTTAAGCCGAGGCCCGTGGGTCCACAGACCACATGGCACATTTCAATACAATCGCAACAACGTTATATATATATAACAACACCTTTTATATTATACTAATTAATTCTCGGCACAGTAATAATAAGGCATTTTAATATGTGCTCTGCCGTGGTGTATATGTAGGAAGCACCTTTTATATATAACACAACTTCAGCTCTCAGCATGATTTTAATAAGTTTAACATAAAAATTTCCTTTTTAATACGACTTAAATCAACTCTCGGTGTAATAATAAAAAACTGTTTAAACATATAAATCCCCTTTTCAGGCCCACCATCCGAGCTTGCATTATCCTCCGATTGCGATCAGCCTTCTCCAGAGTTTTCTGATTGTGATTTATCCGCTCCTTCTCCGATTGCGATTACCTCGATCCAATGCGATGCGATTACTCCGATTGCGATTAATCGCAATTGCAACTTCCAGTTGCATGTTTCGATATTCCACTCTTTTTCTGATGTGATCAGTCACTATTCACTTAAATGTGTAGATGCGATTAGAACTAGAACTCAAACCAATAAACTTATAATTTATAGACCCATAAGATTAGGAACTGTCAAGAACTCTTGTCAATATGTTCTGCTGCAAATCCTTTCTCCGATGCGATTGGGTGAGGGTCCCACAGCATAAGACTTTTGTTTGACTTAAATCCGAACAAACCTTTTGTATTCTTAATTTCGCATACATAACTATAATATATATACGCCCATCGGGTCCAAGCTTTCATCGCAATCACAACTCTTTGTTTACCTGTTCCGCTGCATAGTTTTTCTCCGATGCGATTGGGAAAGGGTCCCACCTTATGGTACTTTGGTTCTTTCGATCATAAAGTGCTCCATATAGTTTAATATATATGCTTTAGACCTTTGTGCATAAGACGCAATATATGTAATGCACTGCATATATACTCCAACGTGGGTAACAATTCCCAGAATGAGAGATTTATATATATATTTTTCTGCTTGGGTTATACGATTCCTGGAATTGTGTTTATGTTATATGTAACGCCTGGCTAGGTAATGATTCTCGGAATAAGGTTTATATATATTTATATATACTTGCCACTTGGGTTATAAAATTCCCGGAATTGTGTTTATGTATCCTCCAGCCTGGGTTACGATTCTCGGAATTTATGTTTAGTGTATCTACTAGCTGGGGTAGTGATTATCGGAATTAAAAAATGGCTCTGCCTCTGCCTCTGCTGTGATAACAGCTCTACCTCTGCTCCTCTACCTCTTCTGATGCTCTGTCTCCTTTCTCTATCTTTTCCTCTGCTTCTGTTATGTTGTTTGACTATTGCATTTCGACATTCTCTTTCGCCTTCATTATATACAAACGATTACTGCCTCTGCCTCTGCTGCTCGACCATTTCATCTCTGCATCTGCCTTCGCTGTGCCTGTCTCTGCCTCTTTGCTATCTCTGTTGCTCTCTTTGCTGCCTCTACTACTTGTCTTATGCTGTCTCTGCTGCCTCTGCTACTTCTTTGACTGATGCTGCTCCCTTACTTCTCTTTTTGTTGTCTCTGCTACCTCTCTTTTTGCTTCCTCTGCTCTTTGGCTGATGTTTCAGGTGCTCCTCCTTTGTCATCTCCTTTGCCATCAATGAAAAAATTTCCAACAGTCTCCCCCTTTGGCATTGATGGCAACACATCCACCGATAATCCAATGCTTCCTCCAAGTCTTTCTCTGCCTGGCTTCTTTTAGAAGACCCTTTCTTCTATTACTAGATTTTCCTCCCCCTTTGACATCAATGGAAAAGGGTTTCACATTTCTCAGTGTAGATTCTGTCTTTGCATTTCCTCTCTCTGATATGTGTTTAGGCCTTCTTCTTTTGAATTTGTACCCTGCTGCTCCAAACTGGTGTACAAGACTTGTTGAGAGAACACTTTGAGGATAATTGAACTTGAATAAACATACAGTCTCTTTCTGATGTAGTGTGCCAATACATTTCTGTTGAGGAATATTGTAGATGAAATATGTCTTCTTCTTCAATACTCATCTGCAGTACAACATTTGTTCAATTATGATAATGATGCCAATATATCTTTTATAGTTGTGATTCATCTATACTGCCTGTTGTTTGTAATATGTGCTAGATTGTTGACAGGGATAATACACTTAAAGACTGAAAGGTCCTTGTTGCTGTTGTAAACAATGAATCAAACCAGAGCTTACAACTTATTGTAAGAATAGGCAATATCTTTCAATATTAGAGGCCAACTGACTTTCCTTCTTGTACAATGTGTTTTCAAAACAAACCCTTCAATGTATTGGTTAGTTTCACTTATCAACCATGCAGTTTTATTTATGACACAATGGGTATGTATGTCAATAATAAATCTCTCTTTAAAGGTGGAGTACTAGTAAATCCTTTGTGCTGAAGTAGGATTTAGATGATTTAAAAAAACTTTTGAGCTTCAGATGGTAATCACAGCTAGTCCTTTATTCTTCAGATACTTTTACTGTTCTATCAGAATGAACTTCCACAAAAGCGTATTCAAGATGTTTAATTGAAAAAATCTTTTCATGCTGAATGCAGATAATACTGGGAATATTACCTTGAGGTTATTTTGCCATAGTTCTTAGATCCTGTGGACCTGTATCATACTGTTGCTCCACTGATAATGCTTGGTAATCTGTTGATAAGCATGTTGCTTGTTCCAAAACACCAATTGATATTACTTTGAAAAACCATGCAGAGGTTTCACTTCAGCTTGCACATTTACCCATAGTTAAGACATCCTTCATAAATTCTATTATTGAGCTTTCCACTTTTCACACCCACAGTCATCAATATACTGAATTTGATCTTGTCATCATTAACCTTTTGCTTAGTTTGTCATTCTGATTTAAAAGAATGTCACTGCATTTCCTTTCTAGGACTGCTCCAGAATCATTACTGTTTTAAATACAATTCAATTGTCTAACATAATGATCTTCAGGAAGACATCTTCAATTTCTTTTCTATGAATCTTCATGGGCTGATTACTCAAAGATTTATTACTCACTTAACTGCATTTCTCCAAGTGGACCTTTTGAAAGATGTAATGAACTGATGATAGGCACTTTTCTTACTCATCCTTCTTAATGTGATACATTGTTAATTGTAGCAGTATGAGGCATAGCGTGATCATCACTTTAATGTGCTAAAGTCTTCTTAGCTTACATGTTCATTGCTAAGGTTTCCTCTATCATCATGGCTTCTTACTCTCTTCTCTTCTTCCATGAATCTGTCAGCTACTTCATACTTTAGATGATCTTCTTTCTCTATAGTTCTCATTTAGAGGAAAATCCTTTCACTTCCTGATCTCATAGTTGTTCTCATTTCATGGAGCTCTTCTTATACTACTTTCATGGGGATTATTTATGAACTTCTCTCCCCCTGGGATGTTGCTTCATATTTATCACTGGTTGGATATTTGCTATGTTTTCTAGAGCAGCTCCCCCTGAGACTATGCTAGATTCATTATGTTATTGAGATGATAGGCTCCCCCTTTATCTTTTCATTCCATACTTTATTGGGGTTCTTCATAATGTCTGCACTTCTTTTAGATTCATAGTTTTGTTTGATTTGCTTTGTTTCTATCATCTGTCTAGAGTTCTTTAATATATAAGGCAGTTTACAGTCCTTTGCTTTGTGGCCAAGCTTGAGGCATACATAACATTTTATTTTATCAAAGCACATTTGAGCTGATGCTTAATACTTTGTTCCTCTTCTTGAATACATTTTACAATCAACAATTTTGTGTCCAAAATTATTGCATGCATAACAATAACCATGGAAATGGTTTGTGTACCTAGTGGAAGATTGTCTTTTCCCTTTGCTTGCTTGAGGTGTTCTTCTTGTTTGTTGCATCTTTTGCTGGTTGGACTGGGTTTGCTTTGTCTTACAATGTGCTGCATCATGTCCTAGTTTGTGGCAAGAGAAACATGTGATATTTTTCATAGGAGGAACGAACCTCCTTTGAAATCTTCCAAATTTATTCAATTCATATTCAGGAGTGTGAGGGCCCTTTCTAGCTGACTGTTTCATCCTTTCATTCTCTGCTCTACCATGTTGCTACTTGATTCTATTTGTTTCTTCACAAATCCCGTTCTTACTAGATTCTATTTTTGTAGGAATTTGCTGAGCTGCTACATTTTCCTTTACAGCTTTTACAAAGATTATTTTCTTGTTATCTTCTACCTTGGGCTTACTAGTTTATCCTTCATATCCTATCCCAGCCTTTATGAGAGGAGATCTTTGAGCATTGAGAAATTGGTCCAACTGTCCAGAGCTTTTGATTAGAGGTGTATTCATTAATAGTTCTCTTTGGGCTTTTTCTAAATTCTTTCTTAGGCTCACTACTTCTTCTTCCAATTTTTCACATTCCAGATTTTTCTCTCTCATTTGTTGTAGTAGAGTGTCTTCTACTTTCTTTGCCTCTTCAAGCTGTGTCTTCAGGCCAATAATTTCTTTCCTATCTTCATATTCTCTCTCATCACATATTTGCACCACTGTCTTAAGGTATTTGTTTTCATTTTTCAATTTTTCTATTTCAGTCAAAGCAATGTCAAGCTTGGCTTTTTCTTCAGCTGTAATTTCTTCATGGTTCTTATCTCCATTCACACTAGCAGGTACTTCATTTGATTGAATATTTTCCTGTTGACATGAATTTTTCTTCTTCTTAATTCTCTTATCCTTCTTGTCAGTGCAGTCCTTAGTGTTTACTCCATGCATGAGGAGCAATCTATCCCAGATTTATTTTGCAGAGGTTAAATCCATTATCAACTCAAGGTCCTTGTTATGAAGACTGTTATATATCACACATTTTGCCTTGGCATTCCTCTGTTGTTCTTTCACCGTGGGGGAGTCTGTGCAGTAACCATCACATACAAGCTTCCATACTTCAGGTTCATAAGCCAATATTCCTGTTTTAACCTTATCTCTCCATTCAGGAAAGTTTACCGTACTTAACACATGTACATTTTGATAGCCCATGACTTAACCAGATCTCCTTCAAGCTATTAGGCTTGCACCAAAGGAACCTGCTCTGATACCAATTGTTGGACCCTTAGTTAAACTGAGGGGGGGGGGGTGAATCAGTTTAACACATTCATGGACTTTTAAAACTTTTTCATTAACATGTGTTTACACCTTCATTTCATGTTTAGCTTAACTTGTGAGTAATCTTAGAATGTGAGAAGCAAGCATTAGTATAATGTAACAATAGACTTAATATGAGAGCAGCAAGTATTAAGCAGATGAGATAAGCCACATCAACACATAATCATCATGCACATAGACACCGGATATAAGTGGAAACCCATAAGGGAGAAAACCACATCTTATTATTGTTGTGATGCAAAGGCAAGCTCCAACTCCCTCTCACCACTGATTTTCTGTAGGCTCCAACCTACAGGAGGCTACTACCTCAATTCTGCAAGCTACAACTTGCAAGGAAGCTCCAGCTCCCATCTATTTTAGAGGCACCCAACCTACGGGCTCGACCTCGATGGCTGGCGCGGCTATAAAGCTGAAAATTGATGTGGAAGCACAAACTCCCATTTATTTCTGAGGCACCAACCTCGGGAGGCTCCGACCTCGATCGTACTAAACATCTACCTTAAGCTACAACTTGATGGGAAGCTCCAAATTCTTTTCTTTCAAAAGAAAACACTAACGATTTACCTTGGATATCGGCTCTAATCTACATGCTCTCTTATATTGTCCCATCGATCCTCATATGGTGTCAGCATCATCTGTAACAGCTCCTCCTTCCATGTATCTCATGCTTTATTTTGCATTCTCACAACTTTCAACGCATCTCGATTCTGCTCCTCCTTCTTCTTATCTTTTACTTTCAATCTTTGGTACTCTGCATTCTCTTTTCTTACGCTCTCTAGCTCTCTAACCTCTTGCAACTTTCTTATTTTCTTCAACTCTCTTCAATTATGTTGTACACCCTCTTCTTCTCTCACTCTGCTTTCGTCAACCTTCTCCCCTTGGATATTACCCTGTTCTATACAAAATAGCTTCATGTCTGTTTGTATTCTACTGGGAATTCGAAATGGACAGCCATGTCTCTTTGCCTTCTGCCTTCTCATCTCTTTTATCCGCTCATTCAGAAATAAACTGTAGGTACCAATTTAACATTACAGTGGGATATTTGTTCTCTTCCGGAGACTTGCCAATGCACCACAACAATATAAATTAAAATTATTTACATTTAATTACAATGAGAACTTCAGCTCACTCATTCAGCCTCTTGGCTAGCTATGCATTTGTCTTTTCTTTGACTGTGTCTTTGTCCCTTTCGGCTCTGTTTGTTTCCTTATTCTCTGTTGTAGGGTAATGGCCATATTCCATACATTTGTAACTGTGCTTTTTATATCAGCGCCTTATATATATATATATATATATATATATATATATATATATATATATATATATATATGCAATTGCTGACTTTAAATCTAGGAAAATTCCAACCCTTTACACACAGCAAGTGTCTTGTTGATGTGGTGAGTTCCACAAGCAGAACATACATACACACCAGCTTTTGTTTTATGGCCCGATGCGATTGCACACATCGCAATCGTTTTACATTAACAATCGCCCTCCACCTTAAGCCGAGGCCCGTGGGTCCACAGACCATGTGGCACATTTCAATACAATCGCAACAATGTTATATATATATATATATATATATATATATATATATATATATATAACAACGCCTTTTATATTATGCTAATTAATTCTTAGCACAGTAATAATAAGGCATTTTAATATGTGCTATGTTGTGGTGTATCTGTACAAAGCACCTTTTATATATAACACAACTTCAGCTCTCCGCATTATTTTAATAAGTTTAACATACAAACTGCCTTTTTAATATGACTTAAATCAACTCTCGGCGTAATAATAAAAAGCTGTTTAAACATATAAAATCCCCTTTTCGGGCCCACCATCCAAGCTTGCATTATCCTCTGATTGTGATCAACCTTCTCCAAATTTTTTCGATTGCGATTGATCCGCTCCTAATCTGATTGCGATTACCTCGATCCAATGCGATGCGATTACTCCGATTGCAATTAATCGCAATCGCAACTTCCAGTTGCATGTTCCGATATTTCGCCCTTTTTCCGATGCGATCAGTCACTATTCACTTAAATGTTTTGATGCGATTAGAACTGGAACTCAAACCAATAAAATTATAAGTTATAGACCCATTGGGTCCGGAACTCAATTAGAACTCTTGTCCATATGTTCCGCTGCCAATCCTTTCTCCGATGCGATTGGGTGAGGGTCCCACAGCATAAGATTTTTGTTTGACTTAAATCCAAACAAACCTTTTGTATTCTTAATTTCTCATCCATAACTATAATATATATACGCCCATCGGGTCCAAGCTTTCATTGCAATTGCAACTCTTTGTTTACCTGTTCCGCTGCATAGTTTTTCTCCGATGTGATTGGGAAAGGGTCCCACCTTATGGTACTTTGGTTATTTTGATCATAAAGCACTCCATATAGTTTAATATATATGCTTTGGACCTTTGTGCATAAGACGCAATATATGTAATGCGCTGCATATATACTCTAGTGTGGGTAACGATTCCCAGAATGAGAAATTTATATATATATATTTTTCTGCTTGGGTTATACGATTCCCTGAATTGTGTTTATGTTATATGTAACGCCCGGTTGGGTAATGATTATCAGAATAAGGTTTAGATATATTTATATATACTTGCCGCTTGGGTTATACGATTCTCGGAATTGTGTTTAGTGTATCTACCAGCTGGGGTAGTGATTCTCAGAATTAAAAAATGGCTCTGCCTCTGCTGTGATAACGGCTCTGCCTCTGCCTCTTCTGATGCTTTGTCTCCTTTCTCTGTCTTTGCCTCTGCTTCCGTTCTACTTTTTGAATATTTAATTTCAACATTCTCTTCCGCATTCATTATATACAAACGATTACTGCCTCTGCCTCTGTTGCTCGACCATTTAATCTCTGCCTCTGCCTTCGCTGTTCCTGTCTTTGCCTCTTTTTGCTATCTCTGCTGCTGTCTTTGCTGCCTCTGCTACTTGTCTTATTCTCTCTCTGCTGCCTCTACTACTTCTTTGACTGATGTTGCTCCCTTACTTCTCTTTTTGCTGTCTCTGCTACCTCTCTTTTTGCTTCCTCTGCTCCTTGGCTAATGTTTCAGGTGCTCCTCCTTTGTCATCTCCTTTGTCATCAATGACAACATTTCCAACAAAGGGTAAGGAAGGTTCTCCCTTCTAAATCCCCTCTTCTCTTCAACTATATTTTCCTCAAGAAGGAATAAATTTTTCTTGCCTGTGATGGTTTATGTCTTATATTCCTTACCCCATATAACTCCTAAAGGAATGGTGGTTACTCTACTAATGAACTATACATTCAAATGGATGGAAAGTCCCCTTAAAACAATGGTGGCATAATCTTCCCCTTGAGAGTGAAGGGCCATGGAAAATTCATGGGGTTATATCATCATCATGCCCCTTTAATTTTTCAAAGAACGCCATCTGTTGATGGCTTAGGAATATATCTTTGACATGAGGGTGTTGATGGATTTTATTAGTGTCTATGGGCTCTATTATGTGGAAAAAAATGAACTCCCTATATCTAGTGGTATGATCTAGAACAACAAAGGGAAAAAATATATATGTTTTCCTTAGATAGATTAGAATATGGAAAAGAAACCCACCTGTAATTTGTAGCAAGTCCTCCTCTTCTCTTTGCTTCCAATTGACCAGGAGCTCAAGTCCAAGCCATGGAAAAAGGCTATAAAATGAAAGTGCTCAGAATTGCTCCAGAACAGATCGACTGGAAAGAGCTCGGCGATACGATCCCAATGCCGCAAACGGCACTCAAATACGTTGCCGTATGGAGGAGATATTGCAGTTTGAATTTGTCCAATAACTTTCAATTTTGAAAGAAAACTTTTAATATTATGTGGGAAATTTTTTATTTTTTATTAAGGTTTAAATTATTAAATTATATATATTTTTATATTTTATATGATTTAAATTAATCATATATTATATTAATTAATATATATTTTAATTAATTTTAAATTATATTTAAACCTTATTAAAAAATAAAATATTAAAACCACACTATGTATTAAAAATCAAATTTGAAATGTAATAAAATGTTAAAACCCACATATCGAAGGTTCACGTGGGCATTTCAAATGTGGTGGAGTCACATTTCAAAACTTAAAGTATGGTTTAAAAGGTTTCATGGGATATGGCATACGTTAAAGTCAAAGGTCCGTATGGCTTACGTATGCCCACGTGAGTTTTTAAAACTTTAAAACGTGGCTATGGTTACGTTACATTGGAGCGGTTCCGATGCATATGTGAACGCAATTTTTTTGAAACCGTAATATTTATTACCAGCCTTAAACCACGCGGATAAGTTGGAGACTCCGCCTGTTTTGGCGCCACTTACTATTTTAGTGGCCTTATCTGCAGTTTCTCCACAATTAGTGGAGCTTTTCAAGGTCAGACTGGCAGTTAGTAAATGTGGCATAACTTTGGCTAGGAGAGGCCTTTTGATATGATTTTTTTTTTTTGATTCTGGGTCTCTTCGACATTCTGAAGCTTTTGGGAGTGTTTTCAAAGCCATCAGGGCACTCTAACAGAGAATTTACCAGCATTTTTGGTTGTGGAGCCACTAGGGCCTAAGGGAAGAAGAGCTGTTTTGGTCTACCTTCATCCAATGGAGGTGATTTTTAGTCAGTTGATACTGATTTTAGCCTTCTGAATCTTAATTTGTAGTGTATTTTTCCCTTTGAGGCTTCTATATAGTTGTATTCACATTTTGAGCAATTTAATCAAAGAGGACAAGCCCATTTTGGGAGGCTTGATCCAGCGGAGGTAGCCCAAGAGAGGGGTGAACCGCTTAAACAATTATTTGCTGTCATACTGTATAATTTTGCTGCATATTTTCAGATTCTGATCCTTTAAACAGTAAATCTTTATAAGCAAACTTTTCCCAAGCAGGTTTAAACAGTGAACAAAACTTATTAGTTCATCTTCAAACCATCATACTTCATTTGCAGATTATGTATACTTGCCTATTCACACATTAAAGTTGGATCAATGAATACTTTGCAGTTAAAACAAATACTTTCATTGATCGGATCTTTGTGATTACTTTTTATTTCTTTAGGCAGAGTCTGTAGAAGGGCCAGATAGCCTCCGGATTCATCCTTTCTTTGAAAGGTGAAAGATCCGGTGAATACCCCTACAGTCAATCTCTGTATGAGAAATACTTTGTTCTCACAATTTCAGATCACCAATCCTAGCTCCACGCACTATAAATGGAACCTGCAACAATGAATAAAACAAATAAAGGAAATATAATATCCACATAACATAATCCAATATCTCTATTCAATTATTCAACATGGCATTGAAATTCATAAGCATCAACATGACACAAGTATAAGAAAACAAAGTACTTTTTATATTTATAGATAAAGGAGAGAGTTACAACCATATATAAAAGCTGACTTTGTAGATGTCTCCCTAATTTTCTTGTCTTTTCTTGCCACAAATCAAACCTTCACACTCAACCCTAATGCCAATGGATAATGATTCCTTAATCTCAAAGAAACATCATGAGGGCACTAGCAATCTCCAAAAGCAAACCCAACATAACAAACCCGGGTTAAAAGTTCATGTAATAAAGTTAATAAAGGAAAAATAAGACCAAGTTCATGGGATTTGTATTCCAAATTTAATGTTGGGAAGAGTATCCCAGTGGGGATCACTTGTATTATGATCTAGAACAACAAAGGGAAAAAATATATATGTTTTCCATAGAGAGATTAGAATATAGAAAATAGACCTACCTGGAATTCATAGCAAATCCTCCTCTTCTCTTCGCTTGTAAGTTCCAATCCTAGCTCCACGCACTATAAATGGAACCTGCAACAATGACTAAAACAAGCAAATGAACTACAATATCCACATAACATAATCCAATATCTCTATTCAATGAGTCAACATGGCATTGAAATACATAAGCATCAACATGACACAAGTATAGGAAAACAAAATACTTTTTATATTAATAGATAAAGGAGAGAGTTACAACCATATATAGAAGTTGGCTTTGTAGATGCATCCCCAATTGTCTTGTCCTTCCTTGCTGGATATAAAACCTTCACACTCAACCCTAAGCTAATGGATGATTATTCCTTAAGCTCAAAGCATCATCATGAGGGCACTATCAATCTCAAAAAGCCAACCTAGTGGAATAGATCTGGGTTAAAAATTCATGTAATAAAGTTAATAAAGGAAAGATAAGACGAAGGTCATGGGACACGTATTCCAAGTTGAATGATGGGCAGAGTATCCTAGTGGGCATCACTTGTTCTTTATTATGGCTAAGAGGAAATTGGCAATGGCATTAAAAGGGAAAAAAGTATTATTGACATTTTATTTATGGAAATAAAAGAAATTATGAGAAAAGGAATGTGAAATGTCACAAGTTGGATGTGAGGGGTAAATTGAAGGAAAATAGAGGAAAAATGAAAAAATTAGAGGCATCAATAATAAAAAGACATTAGAGAATCAATTCAGGGCATTTTGTCAGTTTAGTTTCAGAATTGGTTTCATAGAGAAGAAGAGCACCTAGAGGAGAAATCAAGTAAGGAAAGCAAAGGAAGGACAAGGAAGGCAAAAAAAAAAAAGGATCAAGCAAGGAAAGTTTGTATCAAGTGGATTCAACGGGAATACTTGCAGGTAACAGGTTGCAAGTATGATTTCCTAGATGGTTTTGGCATGCATAGTATGTGAATGTTGGTATTTGGTTCTTTTGTTATCATTGGCATGGGATTTTTCTTGTTCAACAGTTGTTTCAAACTTGCCTTGCCATTTCCAGATAGCCATGGTATGATGTGATTCCTTCTCGGTTGATCTTTGGATTGTCAGAAGGTTTTGTATCTAGGTGAGGTAGTCCCAGGAAGATACCAAGGGTTGGGGGTGGAGATGGTTTTCTCTGAGAAGCCCTCAATAGGTGGGTGGAGACAGGAAAATTATCAAGGGATGGTGAAGGAATTCTGAGGCATCCAAGCGCGGTTTGGTTTTGTGATCTCTGTACCGGTTTAGGTGAGATCACAGTATGGTGAGGGTGTATGTGGTTTAACCCCTGGATTCCCTTGGTTGTTTATGGATTGGTTTATCCCATGAGATCCCACATTGATGATTTGAATATGGCACAAGGATGATTTGATGAAAGAGAGATATGGTTAAGCTCAATCTATGGTCGGGTGGTACGTGAAAGTACCTGACTTTTTTGGCTTTTTCATATGGTTAATAAGAGCTAAGTTTCTCTTTTATTTGATGTGTAATTAGACTTGTTATTATGTAGCTTTAATGGTTTTTCTATCATTGTTAATTATCTATTGATATTTTGGTTATAAGCATGGTTTTATGATAGATCTTAGTCATGGATCTAATCATGTTTTTAATAGTAACTGAGTGAATAATGAATGCATGACCTAATTGGTGTTATGACAACTATTTTGAGAGGAAGTTAGTCATTCTTTTTAAACCTCAGTTAAATTTCAGATTCCTATGTTCAGATATGCATTCATGACCTGTAGGTTGCATTTCATCATGTGTTTGATGGAATGCCAATCCTGGTTGGAAGGGGTCAAGTCAAGTCCTTCTTCAAGTTTTGGTTTGGAAGTTTGTTTCTATGTTTTCATCATTTTTGGAAGTCTCATTGAGTTCTGCGCAGGGGCTTGAGTTCTAGTCCTAAAAAATTGGCTCA